>CAIGRP010036489.1:0-13526 GCA_903798385.1 Fraxinus cuspidata
TTAAAATGAGTTTATCAATTTATGGACCTATTTTGGGAACTTTTCCAATTCACCCAAAGTAATTGGAATGGCCCACGTTATTAAATATCACATTTAATAATTTAATCCAATTAAATTCAATTAAATCCAACACGTTATATTGGAGGCCTGAATTTATTTCTGTATAATCAGGATACTGCATCTTTGTCTTGCCATAATCTTTTCCCCTCAATGCTGGCACTATACGCTTAAAATAGTAAGCATCATCTTCTGTTTAACTCACTATCCGATTCCCAACCTTTGATTTTCGTGCTTGCCTTTTTCTTTTCATTTGCTATAATTTTTCCATAATTTGTTTTTTCCATTTCTCTTTTGACCTCATTTTCTTTACTAAGGTATAGCCACTCTAAGTGACCTGCCACTATTCCCACCAGAAATTCGGTGAACCAAACTCTTATCCGGTAAGATCACTCTAATCGGATAATTTCATTTGGGAACTTGAACAAACAAATAATTGATTTGCTTATTAGTACTTGGTCATAGTTCCATTTAGATCGCTTCGCAATGATTTCACTCTCGGAAAGAAGGCTTATTCGCTTGTTGGGTTCGGGTCGACTTCTTGCTTCCCGAAACATGCCCAAAAGGTATTCATTAACTCTAGTGTAAAAAATCTAAACACGAGTGGGTTGATTCATTCCAGTCCATGATTTTTGCGAACATGAATCCTTCTTTTTAAATATCTTTTGCATAAAAAGAATTAGATATTTATCTTATAGCCTCGAAGGGAACAACTTATTTTACTTTGATGAAAAAACATAGATTTTTATCTGTAATATACAAAGACAACTAGCTATATCTTAATCTGGTTTCAACGTCAAAAGATAGAGCTATCTCAACCAAATTAATAAGAAAAGCACAAGTTTCAATTGAAAGCTAATGGATCTTCAACTTCTATTGAAATGATTTAGAAAATATCTTTATAATATTGATATATAGTAAATGCAAAATTAAAAGATAAAATTTATTTTTTATTGATTAGCAACAAACCATTTCTTTTTTAAAAATATGTATATTCTAGATTGTTTAATAAACAATTTCAAAAAAGATTTAATATACAAGCATTGACCCAACATTCCAACAATAGAATGGTGACCGCGTAACTCAGTCATGCTCAACATATGTGTGGAGTTCAATAACTATGTTTAAATATAAAAACAATAATCAAGCAGATTTTAAAACTTGGGTCACTTTTTGTGAAAGCAACTTTAATTTTTATTTGAAAACTAATTTTTTATAAAAATTCATATTCAAAAAATGTTTGAAAAGTTCTTGTAACTAGAAGAAGCATTTTCATAAAATTAATTAAAAGCGTTCAAAAGTCATTTTTGAGCCTTAAAAGCTCATTTTTACCTTGCAAAAACCATGCCAAACGAGCTCTTAACCTTATCCGTTGAACTTGTTTTATTCAAAAATCAAGGGTGTTTCCTGAACTGCACGTCTCTGTCCAGAACAGTACCAGATGCATAACACCACCAACACGATTGTTTAAGGAAAATCAAAAGAACTTAAGCATACTTCATTACATTCTAATAGCACACTCACTGACAAGCTTTACAGCAAACTCTGATTGGAAACCCAATCACTTTATTAACTCGTCTTCGACTAAACTGGGTAACTGGATAACTTATACAGCTTAAAGGCTGACTAGCTTGAGAGAATTCGCCTTCTCTTGCAGACTGTCAAGCAAGCTATCGAAACTCTTCTTGAAAGACTCCACTCCTTCAGCCTCAAGTTGCTGACCGACCAATTTCCAGTCGATACCTAATTTCTCAAGGGCACTATAGATGCCCTCGGCTTCTGATACATTAGAATCAATTGTCCTTGCAACGGAACCATGGTCAACAAATGCTTGGAGTGCTTGATCGGGCATAGTAGAAACCTATAATGTAAAAAGAGGTCATAAGTATATATAATCCTTTTTCTGGTCAATTCAACTGAAAAAGACGGTTGCACCCGCCCTTAGGCTAAAACTACCACAAGTTGGGATAAGATAAAAGATAACTCACAGTGTCAGGTCCAATTAGAGGAGCCACATATAGGGTGTCAGAGTAAGCTGGATTCTTGACACTAGTTGAAGCCCATAACAGCCTCTGCTTCTTGGCACCTTTCTTCACCAAAGCATCCCATCTTGGACCTGAGAATTTCTTCAGGTAGAGCTGATAAGCTAGAGCTGCTTGAGCATTTGCAGCCTGTAAACCAAAGTTAGACAGTGTGAGCAGATTAACAGGTGGCAGGTTTTTTAACTTGTATTGAGGAGACCCTGACTTCATCTCCTTAATACCTTCCCACGGATATCCAGAGCTTCAGGTGTTCCGATTTTCTCAAGCATTTTGTCAACAAGAGTGTCAACTCGACTAACAAAGAAAGAAGCTACACTAGTGACACGGGAGAGATCATTTAGCCCGGACGCCTCAAGACCATCAAGGTAAGCATCAATAACGGCTTCATATCTAGCAAGTGAGAATATAAGCTGTACGCGTACATGGAATAATATCAGTATGTCAAATACAGTTGATAAGGTAGATTGTGAAGTATTAGAGAATACCAAAATAATAGAAATTTTAGTAGAAGAATTTGGCATTCCATGTTCTTGACAGTTACTAAGTCTCAAAGATAAAACAGCTGATACTTTCAATCACCCACTAAAGGTTGAACACGAGGTTTTGCTTACAATGATGCCCCTGTAAGTTTTATTATCACTATCTAGCTGCTTCAGACAATTAAATCTATGATAGGATTTCTTTGGTCATATGAAGATTTGAAATTTCTAAAAGTCACTTGGAAATTTTTTACAGTGTGTGAGAGAATACATAAAAAAATTCTTTATATCAGCACATAAAAGCTTTATAAAGTTCCCGATAAGACAGTAAACATCCAACAATATGATTTGATAGACACAGAGTTATCTTCCAAATAAGAATCTCCTACTAATTGATTGTCCAAAGCTAACTTGATCACTTTTATTAAGCCCCTTGTTTGATGGCCATTATTTGGCAAAATCTTTGAATAGTGAATTTTTGAAGAACGTGTGGTTGAAAAAGAAGAGATAAGTTTTGGGTTTTTGTACAGAATATTTTATTGTGTGAATGTGTGGTTGAAAATGAGTATGTAGAAAAAAGAGTTTTGAAGTAAAGCCCATCAAAAAGGTGCTAAACAAGTGGAACTTGAAATAAAAAATCAGATTAAAAGATTCATATCGCGAAAAGACAAACAATCTGGAATTTCATGACAATTTAGACTTGCACGAGTATGAAAGAATCAACTCACCGTCACATTGACACTTATTCCATTTGCAATGACTTCCTTGATTGAAGGGATGCATGGAGCTGTAGCAGGAATTTTTATGTACACATTTTTACGATCAACCTTCTTATGAAGCAATTTTGCAGCCTCTATAGATCCATCAGTATCATTAGCAAGTCTAGGTGAAACTTCAACAGAAACATAACCATCACCACCATCTGTTTGATCGTAAATTGACTCAAAGAGTTTACAGGCATCTTGGATATCCTTCACCACAAGTTCCCAGTATGCACTTTCTATGTCTTTTCCAGTTTGCACTAGTTCCCTGCAGATTACATCCATTAATGATGAACATATAGTAAGTACAAGATGAAGAGTAGAATTAAACTCTTATTGAAAATCAAAATTTAAAACTTAACTGCCTATCTGTGATAGCGCAGAAGGAGACAAGCAAAACATAACCCTTGAAAACAAATGAAAATGAACAATATTACCTGAATTGATCATTGTATGCATTTGAAGTTGATATTGCTTTCTGGAAAATCTGCAAGAATGACAATTAAATTTGGTTAATAGAACTTAAAAAACATCTGAAAACATGAAGAAAAGGTTGGGAAAGTAATAAGCTCGATATGTTTGCCATTCTTGGATGCATGACCCAAGAATAATGTCACTGCAATTGCCGAGGAGGGGGAGCAAGGCAAGAATATCAGAAACTTACAGCAGGGTTGCTGGT
Source organism: Fraxinus cuspidata (assembly GCA_903798385.1). Lineage (NCBI taxonomy): Eukaryota > Viridiplantae > Streptophyta > Magnoliopsida > Lamiales > Oleaceae > Fraxinus > Fraxinus cuspidata. The sequence continues at coordinate 4,019 of CAIGRP010036489.1, forward strand.
TACACCTCTGACCCCACTTTCAATCAACGGGAGAAGATCGGTTACAGGACGGCACAGATTATCATACCATGGACTCTGCCCTTGCTTCTCGTAAAGATCATGAAGAGTTGTTCTTTTTAAAGTGCTTCCATTTCCAGTACTTTGTGAGCATCTGACACTAAGGGAAAAGTAATCTCCAATTGGTTACCAGTTCACAAAATAATATCGAGCTCACTTTCCATTTTCCCCATTGACACTATGGACAACATATGCTGATGATTACTTATATTATTGAAAAATTTATGTTCTATTCTTGACAATTAAACATAAACGTAAAAGAGATACCATTTTTAAAATAAATTTAAAATTTATAACATTTTGAAGCACACAAAAATGTGTTCGAGGAGGAAACATTTAGAACAACATCATTAACTTATGATGGGAGATGCCTCCAATAAAGTTATATTGGGCGTTCAGATCCACAGCTAGGAAATACAGAATCTCACATATTAAGAGCCTGAATCATTCCTCTTGGCAGAAAAGATGGGTAGGTTCAGGATCAGATCAAAGTTTTAGACTTAAGACAGCCAATTTACAACAGATATCTTCCTGATCCTAGAATCACAGTTAAAATGAACTTGCAAATACCAGACCGCTAAGATCAAAGCAATTTTTTTTTTTTCGCTTGGACAAGGTTTTCTGAATCTTATTTCTTCCGAATATACTTAAAATAAACAATTTAAACAAAAGAAAAGAAGATTATAGGAAAAATCCCTAGACAAACAACGAGATACCCAGAGAACTCTGTAAGTTTTTACTCCAAGAAAATGAATAAAAAATTGAAGCAAGTGATGTAGTACATAAACTTACACCAAGGAGGCACTGGGGGAATTGGCGGTGCGCAGTGCCAATTTGGATGATGAAAGTCTGATATCAAAGGCGGTTTTGGTGCGTAGATCAACTAAGAACCTGTGCTGGTCAGAAGATCTGTTGGACCTAAAACCAGTGGATGAATGAACAATACTTGAAGATGGGATCTTGAAAATGGAAGCCATGTTTCTTGATTGAACTGTTGGAAGAAGAAATCAGAGATTGCAGCAGCCGAAGAAAGTCGCTTAGGGTTAAAATAAACAATTTCAAGAAGTGATATTGTAATCAGGACACTAGTTTGGTGAGGGGTTGGTTTTGATTTTATATTATATTATAATTTCGATGCTAATTTGTCTATTTCTGTTTGGTGAGGGGATTGTTCGACTGGAGATGAGGTTGTTGGTGAAGGTGAAGGTGAAGGTGAAGGTGAATGTTAAAATCAAGTTCAAGTTTATGGAGGTTAAAATTAAGTTTTTAGTAAATTTTAATAAGAATTAATAATATATGTAATTAAAAAATTATGAATCACTTGAAATATGTATTAAAATTAATTGTTGATTTTAGTTTAAATTAAAATTAAAATTTTAATCATTATCAAATATGGACTTCATTTTCATTATTTTCAAAATATATTTTTCTCTATATTATTTTTAATCATGCATTCTTTAATAAAATAATATTAAACGTAAATTCAAAATATTTTCTTATTTTTCTAATCACACGTGCTCGATCAATCTACTATTTCAAAATGCATGTTTAGCCAAATAACGTGGTCCAAACAAGGGCTTAATAAATTTAAGTTGTAAATGTGTGGTTATAAGTGGCCATCTTCTTTTGTTATTTGAGTGGATGATAACGTAATCCTGCAGTTGTATGATTTTACAAAAATTGTTTTTATGTTATTAAGTATATTTTTAAGAATTTAATTTTGTCACTTAATTATTTAAATCATGAACATCAATAATATGGCAACACATTATTCTTCAAAATTTTCTCTCTCATGAAAATTTAACTGTCAAATCAATTATTCCGCATAGAGTGTCATTTCATCATCATAATGATAAATAACATTATTTATTATATAATAATTTGAGAGTTTCCTCATGTTGTCAATCAAAATAAGTTTGTGCTAATAAATGTCCCAACATGAGGATCATTGATTTATGTGGGGTATAAATATTTAAATTAATATCCCCTTTTTATAAATTTTTTTTAATAATACATTCTATTACATTCATATTTTTTTTCTATTTTTTAATCATATATTTTTTGAAAAAAAAATTATTTTTCTACTTGGAAAAATCTCTCCCGTATTTAACTATATTCATTGACATATAATTTCTATATTTGGTCTTCTCAGTAGCACCATTTTATATCTATCTCGACATCTTTCATTTGGTTAACATTTTATTTGATCCTAATTGTAACTTGGAATATTAATGGTATACAACTAGGTCTTTTGCCAACTTTGAGGAACAATTTCAATTGAGTTCAGTGTCTAATTAAATATTGGTTGCGTGGTAATTAGTATTTGTCATGCTGCAATTACATTGATATAATTTGTTTGCTAAATGGACAAATGGGTGAATTTGAAAAAGTCCCGTTTGAGTCCTATTTTTCAGAAAATAGATTTTATAATAGTGAGTTTTTTAAGAAATTAGTAAAAATGCATAGAAATATTTTGAATTCATGTATAAATTTATTTTATTAAGAAAATATATTGTTTAAAATGTGTTTGAAAAAAATAAATTTCGAAAAATAAGGCTAAGTATCTCATAAGAGGCTCAGTGCCAATCTTTAAACGGTAGTTAAATAAATGATTAAACTGATTGTACAGCTATGCCACTTGGTGAGCCCTAGTAGTATAGGACCCATGTGGCCCCATACAACAAGCATCCTCGAATAAATGGTCACTAAACTTTTCTTGCGTTATTATTTACTTACTGAACTAAAAGAAGTATCTGAGTACTCATTCATTTATAAAAATCTTTCTCATCCATCATTTGATTAGGGAATTATTTCCTTCCCGTGACCGAAAATTCCACTTAACAGATGGAAAATTGTGGCTCATAAATAGCATTAAATCCGTCCAACACTACAAAAAAGCTTGAATAAAAACACAATTTTGCACTTAAATAGAAACACTGCAACACAACTTATTAAAACTCCCGAATCAGAGCCAACTTATCCTTAATTATATCGAGAAATACCATAATTAGTTTCCGGTTGAAATTAGGATGTGTTTGATTTCAATCGTGGAACTTGTATGAAAAGAAAATAAGTTCTAACCAATTGAATTAACTAGAATTTATTTGTATAAAAGTTATCAATTAAATAAATTTGATTGGCTTAATTTTCAATTTAGAAAAAAATGTACTTTTTCTTTTTATTGGGATGGGGGGAGAGTTTGTTTGTGTGTGTGTGTGTGTGGGGGGGGGGGGGGGNCATTTCAAAAGTATAAAATTAGGTGAAAAAACATTTTCGATAAAAAATAAAGTCAATCAAACACACTTTTATAGTATTCTTTTGCCACATCTCATATTTTTTATGAGGCTATATATCTTTGTGGACATTCTCTATTATGAGGATTTCATGAACCGATGACAATCGAGGCAAAAAGTTATATATATGCATCTTTTACGAGTGTGCATATGCATGTTAGATTGATCCACATCATCACGATATAAGAAAATCTTCAATAGGTTGCTGAGTAAGGTAAATAATTACATCATTGCGGAGTTGGAGATGCTAAGAATAATGAAGTTTCATTGGATTGGTTTGGGGTCCTCCTTTTATGGGTTATAATAAGTCATGTTTTGCTTTAATGTTGTTGTGGTCATGGTTGATCGATTAATGTATGTAATCTGCTCTAGTATATTATGGTTGAAACTTATTCGATAAAATGCTAAACGGCATTTCCTTCATGGATGGTTATCTTGTGTATTTTTGTTGTACTGCAATGCTTCATGTGTTGTAATTGCAAGTTGTTCTAGATTGTAATAGGATTAATTAAATTATGTACTTCATGTATTTTGAAGTTCTAATTGGTGGAGTTTAAGCTTTATTGTTGACTAAAACTAATGCAACAATTTGAGTTCAACTTAAGAGAGATTTTGAACAATAATAGCGTTTAATTGCCAAAATATTTGAATTTCTATTGAACGAGGTTTTGTAATGTAATATAGAGAGTGTTGAGTGAAGCCCTTCTAGTGGGCATTTGCTTCATTATATAGGCTTCAGGAGAAGATTTTGCTATCCTTTGTCTTGTCAAGCTACAGTGCATGCCCTCAAGTTGCTTTCCACCGCCATGTTTAAATGAATTTCATTGGTTGAGGAATTTGATCAGGTCAAATCATCATGATACCTAGGTCATAGCTTGAGTCTAGGTCACCATTTCTTTCTTAAGATTGGTGAACATGTCAATACTAACATCAAGGGTGACACATTCGTCTCTCCAATTAGTTGTAAAGGGGGGTGCGGATGTTACTTGAGAACATTCCTTCAGCTCACTCCTAATGATGTTTCCAGATGGTGACAACTTTGGCCGTTCTGATATGGTAAGCCATGTGGTCCGACCTCACCCCAAAATTTATAGGTTTCTAATAACTAAGCTTCTTTAATTACTTTGGATTTGGTCCACACTTTGTCCCATGTAGCATCTTAAGACCGAACACCAAAATTTGTCCCTCAAGAGTTCTGAATTCCTTCTTTAAAGAGTTCGCATCTTTAACCTTCGTATTAGTTCGGGATGACGTTTCAGGACTGGATAGAAGACAACTGTAATTGGGATTAGTGCATTGGTGACACTTAGCAAGGAGCTAATTGAGGTGACATTACCACTTCCTATTAAGCTTCTTCATCAAAACTAAGTAGTATTGACCTTTCAATTTGGGGCCTTGATTTAACCCCTGTTTGATGGGGGCACTATTGTGAAAAAAAAAAGGATGTTTCGAATTGTAATTTTTTGGAGAATATGTGATTAAAAAGTTTGTAAATATTTTGGATTTACATGCAAAATATTTTATTGTATAAATGTGTAATTAAAAATCAGTATGAGAATTAAAAAAAAATTGTTTTAAAGGGAGACAAATAGGGGCTTAATTTTCATTTTTATTTTTCCATTTTCTTTTCAACGGTTGAGATTGTACCTTCTCTTCATATTCGTTTTTTTCATTCATTTATCTCATTACCTCAACTTGAATTTTCTTATAAATCCTATTTTTCTTCTGAATTCTTTATTCTCTATTTTTTATTTTCGGGAAAATTTGCTTAGTGTTACAACACTTGCAACGTAAGCTTTGATTTACTTGATCAAATCTTATTTCTCCTGTGAAATTTCATTTGAGAAATTTGCTAAGTATTGCAACACTTATAACATTAGCTCAGATTTGCTTATAAAAAAAAAAAAAATCTTATTCTACCTTGAAATTTCTTTTGGAAATTTTATTCTCAATGTCATTTTCTTTGAGGATAGTACATTATGACACAAAGTGATGATACAAGTATATAGTAAGTCATTCTTCCCTACCCTTACTGATAATACTTTTTATGGTGTTGGATGTTTCAAAGGTGCAGGAGAGGCTTGCCTTACATGTTTTCAAACCCGTAGACCCCATTTTGTAGAATCTTAGTAACCTTGTAAGGACCTTCCCAATTTGTTCCTAGAGTTAATGAATACAATGTGGATCCGTTCCAAAGTCCCTAATTCAAAATATAGTGAGGGGGACATAACTTATATTTCTAGGTATAAGATCTTTGGTAGCTAGCACGACCTCAAATTCTCTTTTCCGCAATTTTTGGTTTTAGTACTTGACACTTCTTTGCTTGTATAATGTTGTTTTTAGCTAGCCCGACTTCAAATTCTCCTTTTCACTCGTAATGCTTCTTCACTCCTGTTAGCAATGAAATGTGCTATTCGGAATGAAGGGGTCCCCAACTCTAGTGGTATCACAACTTCTACCCAAAGACTAGAGGATAATGAATTGTTTGTCGTTATTTGTAATGATTGAATGCAGTATACTGAACCTATATATAATGGATTTCCATATAAAATCCATGGACTTTTGCTCTGTAATTTTGGCCAAAGGTTCGACTTTGGCCCATTTCATGAAGTAATCCACTGCAACAATGAGAATCGTCGTGTACGACTATCCTCGATATCTTCATTTTGTAGGTCGTCCTTAGGTCAACTACTATAGTATTGTACTCGGCTCCGCTTTATTGTTGGAGACTTTGAAATTGAGGCTCAATGCTTGATAGAAGTGGTGACGATTTGAAGTTATTAACATTATCCATGTCCCAAACCATGCTCCGATGGAGGGCCCAACAACAAACAACTCTTAAGGATTGTCTTTCTGTTGCTGAACTCCTTTGGAATTCGAGTTGATTTCCACTAAGAAATCAACTAGGGCTGGTGTCCCTTAATGGAAGTTCAAAGTTTATAAGATATGTCAGACTATCTTAGTTCTACTGCCCAATTAGACTCCAATTGGCGTTGGACGTGTTTTCGAGCCCAATTCGACTCCAATTCCTCTTGGGACTTCAAGATGTTATAAATACCAATTAAGATGCCTTTTTACAACTACAATTCATCGAGGTAAGAAGCAAGAAATCATTAAAAAAATCAAGGATAAACAAGAACAACATCGCAAAAGAGATTGAAGATATATCAAAACTAGTTTTTCTATTCTTTTCTCTATGTTGTTTTGATTTTGATTATTTCTACGGTTTTCGTCATGAACTAAACATGTAATCTAGGGTACATAACCAAAACTTGAGAATATGATTTTATTTTATTATAGTTAATTTTGTGAGATTTTTCAATCACATTTATTTATGTTTTTTATTCTTTATGCTTTCAATTAATTGGTCACTAATTGAATTATTAGATGTTAGTCAATTTCGACACTTGAGAGAGGAAAATTTAAGCGCAATCTAAGAATAACACAACTTAGATTTTATAGGTTTCGAGAGAAAGTATAAAAAATTTGAAGCTTGTTCATAAACTTAATAATTTCTAGATTATTATGTAGAATAGAGTATATTGGATTTGAAAGATAAGAATAGTCTTTACTCGACACTCGAAGGTGGATTATAATACATTAGGGTTCTTGCTTATAAATTTGAGAAAATCGATTTGAAGTAACTATATATTTGATAAATATTGTTGATAGTGAGGTAAAATCATGCCCTAGACTGTCTCATATTGATCGATTCCTTCAAGTTTGCATAATATTTGTTGAATTGTCATAATATTCATCTTAGATTAGTTTAAACCATTGATTATAACATTCATTTGTCAAATACTTAGTTTAAAATGAATATAAGTCATTGTGGATTTGACATCCTAACTCCATTTTTATATTACAAAACATGACACCATATACTTGTGGTATAATTATGTTATAGAAAACACGTAAGAGTAACATCAAACCCTCATTCAATGCAAGTGCTTCAACATCCTATAACCTGTTTGGAAGAAGCCGCTTTCACAACCCCACAAATGATCCCAAATAACCACACCAAGGCCAATCACACCTCCTCACTCAACACAACCGTATTATTGTTCAACTTTGGCATTTAGAAGGTTGCCAATGTAACAATCCACTGGGTACTTTAGTGTTACAAAGTCAAATGTTGGAATTCATTTGTTAAACAATTAAATATCGAGGACTAATATAATATAAAAATCAGTTTTGAACCCGTTTGGATAAATTTAATAAATTGAGGACCTCCTATGTTATTGTTTCCTTAATTAATTTATTGCTCTTCGCGGTCGAAGCAGAAATTCTTTTCCCTTCTCTCCGACCTCGCAAACTTCTGAGCAGAGCGAAACCCTATAGCACTCGGAAAACAATCGAAGATGTTAAGAGTGGCGGGAAGGAGGTTTTCTTCTCTCTCATGGCGATCGGCTCAGTCCTCTCCGGCGGCCGCTTTCGTGAGCAGAAATCCAATTAACGGCGTCGATTCTTGCGATAATTCAACCAGATCCATCCCTTCTCCCCACCATTTTCCCCCTACATCCGCTGTTCTCCATCAAATTATGGGTACACTATTGGCCTTGTCATTGATAGGGTTTCATTCGACATATTATGATCTCGACTTGTTTCTGTTCTTTGAGATGTAACGGGTAGGGGGTATAATCAAAATAGAGACTTTGGAATTTTGGTTAGTTATTTGTTTCGGATAAAGTTTGAATCTTTTGATTATTGATATATTAATAGAAAATGAAATTAATAATGGTTGGGTATTTGTTTATGGTGGAGGTCGGGTGCTTTATAAACTGAAACTACGTGTGTTTGGATTGTGATGTGATGTGCGCTATTCATTTCTCTTCTATCCTACATAGGGTTGTCATGTGGATTAAATTAAAATTACGGAAGATATTTTTTCTTTTTCATGTAGATGGTGAAATTTTTTGTTGCTTTTTGTGAAATTAATGAATATAACTGCTGGTTCTCTTTCTATGATTTGATTTTGCTGTTATTAATATTTTCTATGTCCCTGTTTTCAACAAGATGATGACGACAATCTGAGAAGAGGATCTTTCCATGACTGAAATGATATAACCCGATTTGCAAAAAATGCTACTCTTTCATATTACTTTGCTCGGTAGGATTTGCTGTTTGTGCAATATCTTTCAAGCTTGCAATTAGATTATTAGCATAGGAACAATCAACTATTGTGGTCTGCCTGGGAGTTTTTGGTCCTCTGGTTTTACTTTTCTTGCTACCTTTGTTAGTTAACTTGTTAAGAGGGATCTTAACTGAATCAGTCAGCAAACTCTACCATGTGACGTTATACCCAGTGTCCATCTGTTTAATGGCATGGATCAAAGTAAGAGAATTGACGTTGCTGGCAAAGGGCCTCAAGTTTGAAAGACTTATTAGAAACTGCGTAATATATTAACCTTTAAGATAGATTTCTATACCATTTTCTATGGATTGAACTATGCTTATTATAGTCATATATCAATCTTTTGAATGGTTTGGAAGGAAATAATAGTCAATTTTTAGGTTTGGAACGAAAAATAAATTCGTATTATTAGCCATCAAGTAGATTCAAAATTTATGCAGTGTTCTTTAAATTTCTTTGCTTCATATAGAGTCTATTGTTAAAACAATGTACTGATTCTTTAGTCTTCTTTTAAATTCTTTATAAGCTGTATATGATTCCTCTTTGAGTTGGAGGTTAGGTATTATACCCCCTTCTGCGTTCATATTTTTCAATCAATAAACTATGGCAGGGGACAAGCCAAATTCCCCATTCAGGTTTTGGTGAGCTGGCCTAAAAACCCTTTCCGATTCTTGAATACATTTTCCCAAAAAAAAAAAAAAAAAAGGAAAATGGAAAGTAGATTCAGACTATGTGCAGTCTTTGATCCAAGGAATGATTATTCGATAGATGGATACCTTTAGCTGGAAAATTACGGCTGCTTCATTCAGTTTTAGAACATGCATTTGGATAGAATCTAAGACATGTTTGCCTTTGTTTGCATTCATTTTAATGGGTCCTATTTGAAGAAAGCTAACGTGTTTTCGGATGAAAGGAAAACAGTTGTTTGCAGGTACTTATCTTAAAACTACAGCTAGGGATTGATTATCCTGCTACTTTTACTCTATTTCTTTGACATTTTCTGGATCAATGCCAATCCCGTAAC
>CAIGRP010036492.1:0-22931 GCA_903798385.1 Fraxinus cuspidata
TTGAAAATTTCAAATAATGGGCATCGAATAGGAACTCATAATTTATTAATACAATTTTATATTTATTAAATCACTATTTATTATAGTTGTATATTTTCAATAAATATTATTTATTTTCAATAAGTTATCGATAACTATTAAGTTAAAAAACTTTGTCAACCTATAGACAATAATAATGAATTTTAACAGAATTTCAAATCAATGAAACTCTTTTTCGCATGTCACGTATCGAATATGTATCGAAAATAATTAAAAATTAAAAAATACGTATCTGATAAGTGCCGAAAATTTAAAAATATAAAAAACAAAAAAATAATAATTAAAAAGCGCGTATAAGAGTATCCAAGCTTGGATATATATCGTATATGGATACATAATGAATTTACAATCATCCGTGCTTCTTAAATTGAAAAAGTTTGATTCTTTTTCGAGTTTCAAGTTTTGTTTTGGCAAGTGTGACACATATTGGTTTGTGTTGTAATCAACTTCGATGCCCTTTGAAAGACGAGGCTCAGTGTCAATCAAGATAGTGAGTCTCATTTCATTTCGTCTTTCCAACTCGGTCTTGCTCAATTTCTTCGATGTATTAATATTACAATTTGAAGTTTTGCTTCTTGAATCCCATCTATTACCAACTCGGGGAGATTAATGGTGGTTTTCTTTATGATATTATCGAGGGTAAATTTATTTCCATGAAAAATGTGATTTTTTTCACCTAATTTTCTACTTTTATGTTATTTGATTAACAATATTTTGCACAGAAAATATTGTCATACTTTTGGTCAAGTTACCATATTATTCTTGAAAATAAGAAAAATATTTTTTTTAGAAATATGTGATTTTTATTTTTCAGGTAATTCTATCTCTCTTTCTTTCTCTCTCATCTAGCTACCAATAAAAAATGGACAAGTATAATATCTTTTAGGTTGAAAATTAAATTAATCAATCAATCACATTTAATTAATAATATTCATACAAATAAGTTCTAGGCATTTGAATTGTCTAGAATTTTTTTTTTCCATCCAAATTTCATGCTCGCAATCAAACACACATTTAGTTCTCAACCCTTTCGTTGGGTAGCAATTTCATTTTCATGCAAGTTTTTTTTTCTCTCGCATTCATAACATTTCATTAATTGGTACTTATTATCAATACTAATAATTTCATTTTTACTGTTAAGGTCATGTAAAAAGACAATTTCACTCTTTAACTCTAAAGGAAACTAAAAAAGAGAGAAATAATAATAATAATAACTATAACAAACAAAATTAAATAAATGGAAAATAGAAAAAAAAGTTGGGATATGTTATTTTCATTTATTATTCTTGTATATTTATTTCGCTCTAAACCTATATTAAAAATTATAAAATTATAAAAAAATATTATATTCATTCATGTTACATTTCAACATTATCCTTATTAAATTCATTTATTATATTTACACTACTTTTATATATATTTCAATCTAGATGTATCCATATTACATTTTTAATAAACAAGCGAATAAATGCTTACCGAGTAGATATTTTGAAACACAAAATTGAAAATGTCTATTGCGTAATAGAACTCTGCAGGAAAGAGAAAGAAGTTCAGATGCCTATGGAAAAGCTTAGTCATGATCATGAGAGTCTGTGAAAGGAAAATGAGGATGTCTACTATAATTTAGAGCAAAATACAAAAAAAATTATTCATGTTATGTCCCTCGCCATCGATGCTACAATTAAAGTGCCACGTCGCAGTCCACGAAAAAAGGAAAATCAACAAAAACCCAAGTTGTCAAAAGCAAAGAGGTCAAACAAAAGCTGAAACCCAAATGCCGAAGTATTGCTTGGATGGCCAAATTTGTAAGGCGAAGCGCTACAAGAAATCAATGAAGTTGAAGCTCTTCATATTGGGAACCGCCAATACGAAGTTCTCTCCAACAAAAGCCCTCAGTTCTCCTAAAGTTCCTGAAGTTGAAGTTGTCTTGTAAGATCTATAAAAAATATTTAGAAATGATTAGTGTAATGTTTTGTAATAAGGTGTCAGGTGTGCCAGCTTAATGTATAGGGCGATTGACCCGTTGTCACTGTATTTATTGTATGACAAACTTAGTGATGTGTAGCTTCAATCTAGGAAACGAGGCCACGTGGTTCTGATCCAATGGACACCACGTTGGTCAGAACACTATAAATATGTGGTCTTATTAAAGGAAAAATGATTTTTGGATTTGGAATAATCATTTTGAATACTAATATATAAGAAAATACTCAAGAAAAATACTCTCAAGATAACTTCTTGTTTATTCTATATTTGTAAGCAAAATCCTAAGTTATTTATGTTTTATTGGTGATTATTTATTAGTGTAATCATTTTAATCTCTACTGCCGGTACTCGAACATTTCTTTCTCACACCGTAAAGCATCTCTCGCGTTCATGTATTCTCCCTTTCTTGTCGGTCCTCCGATCAAAGCGCGTCGAAATCTGCTTGAATAGGCGTGAGTGGGTCTGATATCTGTTGTTCACGTTGACTTTACATTTTTTTGGGTCAACAGATTGGCGCGTATGTGGGAAAAGGCATAATAACCACGAACATTCCCGTGACGAAACGCTTATCGAAAAACAATTGGGCATTCCCTTTGAAAAATGATTTGTTCTCGAAAAAAGAACAAGTTGAAACCCTAGAAGTTGAGAAAAATTGACAGTTGAGGAAAATAAGTTTAGAATGTGATCTCCCTCCCAAGAGGGTGAGAGAAGATCCTAATGAATAGGCTCCATGAGCAGTGGCCCAAGCTGGTCGACATCGACCCCACCACCACCATAGGCGTGGTAAGATGAGGGTAACTACTCAGCTTACAGGGAGATTGCCACCACGACAACCAACATGAGAAATATAACCCACCAAAACGTGGCAATGCAGGAACTCTCCATGCAATGCAAAACCAATGGGGAACCTCGAATTCCTTTTACACCACAAGGATTCTTCCTACAAGATGATGAAGTCCAAAGCCAGAGGTTCCCATCTCCTAGGCGTGCTATAGAAGTTAGCCCATTTGAAAAGGAAGTAGGGATTGATATTTCCTCAAATTATGTTTTTGGCTGACCCACCGAAGCCTATGTTAATGTGGAGGTCAATTTTCCTCCTGAGTATGAGCCAGAACATAAGCTGCAAAGAGCTGCTAGTGTGTTTGGTAGAATCAACCCCGCGGGAATTAGGCACATGCCATTCCAGCCACACCACATACCTAGGAACATGCCTCCACCTCCACCTTCTATGACCCAACTATTGGATAAGAGGCAATGTCATGTTCCAAGAGAGGAAATAGTAAGGGATTAGGCAAGGCCATCTCATCCACTGCCTAGGTATGAAGCTGATGAGGAAGATTCGGATGAACCCCAAAGATCTTGTGAACTCGATGACGACGATGAAAACTTTCCCTTTTCATAAGAATTGAGAAATACTTCTCTCCTAAGTCATTATGTGTTGCCAAAAATACCAATGTATGACGAAAGAGGTAACCTGGCCAAGCATTTGAATAATTACAAAACACACATGGGTTTGAGAAGTGCTACCCCGACAGTTAAATGCAGAGCTTTCCATCTAACTTAAGTGGGGCAGCAGAAATCTGGTACAGTAGGATACCTCCAAGAAGCATTAGGAGTTGGCTGGAGTTCAAAAATACATTCTTAAAACGGTTTGCTGTCAGCAAGGAGGAAGAGGTTCCTATCCAGCGTCTCCAAGACATGAGGCAACAATTTGTAGAGAAATTGAAGAGTTTTCTTTGGCATATTTCACTGACAAGATGACATGCTGCGTATAAGTCACCGAATGGGAAGCGTTATCTGCGCTTTGAGGTGGGCTAAACATGAACACACTTTTTTGGAAAGATGTACAGAATCAGGACCCTACAAGCTACGACGCCCTGCTAGAAATGATGATGTGTGAAATTATCAATGAAGAGTTGATTGATCACTGAAATAAAGCCATCAAGGATCTTCAACCCCTACAGAGACAATGTGGAAGGTGGCCTACCTCTCACTTGATGAATCACCAAAGGCATCATACTGGTAATGAAGTTCCCAATTTTGGGCAAATACTTGTCATAGCCACATTGAATGTAGTGCCCACGCTAGCTTATGAGGAAGTAACCCTTAAAGCCATATGAGGTAAACTGGATCAGGACAAAGGACCCCAAAGAGGAAGGTGCCGATGGCAGGGTTCGAGACCTAAGAATAGGTCGAACCCCCACAATATTGAACGTATCATCATTCCTACAATCATGACACAATAGACTGTAGGGATATAGCTCAACATCCTAGGAAGGTGAGCATACGAAACAAATAAAGAAATGATCGCCCTCCTAGGGACATGTCCCAATCTAGGCAAGATCAAAAGCCTAGGTGTGAAGATGTAAGATCTTCCCGTCGAGAACCATCCCTATAGTGAAGGGAACATGATAGAGAAAGGCCGAAAGAGGCATCGACAACGCAGGGATCTCCTAGCCCACTTGGAAGATGCTCCAATCCATGAGTCGATGCGATTTTTGGAGGGCCTACATTGGGGGCAACACAAGGAACGCCTAAAGAAATTACGCTCGGGAAGCCAGAGACCCTCCAATGATTAGCTATATAGTGATGAATGGTTCTCAAAGGCGGATACCTCATATTGCCTTTACTTAGGAAGACGCGAATGGTTTGCACTTTCTTCATTGTAACGCCTTTGTGGTAAGGGTCGTTGTAGCCCGTGACGGGTTGAAACGGATGCTGTTGATAATGGTAGCTCCGTCAACATCCTTTTCGAAACCACTTTCGACAAAATGATTGTTGATCACGAATTAACCCCGGTCACAACCCCTTTGTATGGTTTCATAGGTGATAGTATCATTCCAAGGAGGATAATAACCCTAACTGTGGAAATAGGAGAGCCACCCCCACACAATTTTGAACTTCATGGAATTTTTGGTAGTAGATAATAGGTCGGCCTACCATAGGGTTCTAGGTAGACTCGCCTTAAAAGATTTATGGGTCGTCACCTCTATTCACCACCTATGTATGAAGTTCTCTATTGAGCATAGAGTTGCTACAGTTAGAGGTGACCATAAAGGAGCAAGGGAGTGCTACCTCAATTCAATAAGAAAAGCTGAACCCAAGGACGCTAACATGGTAATAACGAACGTAGCTATGATGTAAACCTTAGAAGATCAAAATTCCAGTCAAGAAGACTTTGAAATGATGGATGTCCTTGAGCATGTGGTTGAAAATGACAAATTAGACCCTTATATTATTGAGTTTGAATCCCGTGTAACACAGGTGGATGAGCTAGAAAGCTTCCTAGTTGATCCTTAAGACCCCAGCTAGGCACTACAGGTAGGAAAAGATCTACCTTCAGAGATCAAAGAGAGACATAAGGATTTTTTGTGTAGGAATCTTAATGTCTTTGCATTGAGGCATAAGGATATGGTAGGCATTGACCCGAAATTCAGTTGTCACTACCTAAAAAATTGATCCTAAGATTGTCCCGCATAGACAAAAGAGAAGGGCCCTTAACCTGAAAGGTATGAGGCCCTTAAGGATGAAATGCAAAAGCTAATAAAGAACGACTTCATCAGGGAGGCCATTTCCCGAAGTGGGTCTCAAATCTAGTCTTGGTGAAGAAACACAACGGTAAATGGAGTGTGTGCATAGATTTCTCCAACTTTAACCAAGCTTTCCTGAAGGATAGTTTTTCCCTTCCAAGGATAGACCAACTTGTGGACTCCACTATTGGGCATGAACAATCGAGTTTTATAGATGCGTACTCAGACTATAATCAAATTCCACTACACCTGGCTAACGAGGAAAACACCTGTTTTATCACTGACAGAGGCCTTTACTGTTACTAGATGATGTCATTTGGGCTAAAAAAATCGGTACTACGTACCAGAGACTTATTAGCAAAATGTTCGCCAACCTCATTAGCAAAAACATGGAAGTTTATGTAGACTGAAGATCTGAAATGTGGATGACCATGTAAAGTACCTGGATGAAACTTTCCAAATCCTAAATTTCTAGGATACATAGTTAATCAAAGGGGCATGGAAGCGAATATAGGAAAAATTCGAGCCCTGATGCAAATGAGGTCTCCTAAAAAGCCAAATGAGGTACAAAGCTTAATTGGGCATGTGGCAGCTCTAAGCTGTTTCGTCTCCAGAGCCACCGATAATTGCCTCCCATTCTTTAATATCTTGAAATTGGCCAAGAAGTTCCATAGATAGAGGAGTGTGAAGAGGCCTTACAAGTGCTTAAAAAGCTTATAAGATGAGCCCCCCCCCCCCCTCTCAAAACTCAAATCTAGAGAAGCTTTGCATCTCTATTTGGCCGTTTCTAAAGAGGTGGTCAATACCATTCTCATAAAAATAGAAGATACCCACCAGTTACCTATCTATTATGTGAGCAAGGCTCTTTTGGCTACTGAAACCCGTTATCTCGACATGAAATAGTTAGCTTTAGCCTCGATCACCGTGTTTAGAAAATTGAGGCCATACTTCCAAGCATACACAATACTCGTGTTGACAAATTTCCTGCTTAAGCAAGTGCTTCAGAAATCCAACTCTTCAGGAAAATTGCTAAAATGGGCAGTTGAGCTTAGTAAGTTTAACAATGTTTTCAAAACAAGAACCGGTGATGGACGAAGTCATGGAGCCCGTAGAACTTACCTAGAACCTATTCGTGGATGGTTCGTCTGGAGAAGCAGTAGGTAGTCTTAATTAGTCCTGAAGGACACAAGCTCAACTGCGTAGTGAGATTCGGGTTCAAGGCTATTAACAATATGGCGGACTATGAGGCAATACTTGTCGGCTTAGGGTTAGCCAAAGAAATGCAAGTGAGAAAGTTACTCATAAACAGTGACTCCCAAGTTTTAGTTAGTCAGTTAATGGTAACTTCGTGGCTAGAGACAAAATCATGGCTGTAAACTGGTGATGGATTTACTCCCGTCTTTTAAAAAATTTGATTTTTAACCAAATTTTGCGTGACGATAACGCCCATGCTGATGCTTTGTCCAAGTTGGCTAGTAGCAAAGACTCGAGACTACTAACAATTGTGCCAATTGAACATCTCTCGGAGCCTTCCACTGCCAAAGGAAAAGAGGTAATGTGGGTAGAAAGAATGCCTACATGGATGTAACCATTCCTAAAAAGTCAAACACTCCCAAACAATAAAGATGAAGCTTACAAACTTAGGAGAAGGGCTGCTCATTTTGTATTCCAAGATGATGTACTTTACAAAAGAGGTTTTTCCTTGCCCCTCATCCGATGTGTCAGGAGGAAGAAGCCACCTATGTCCTCCACAAAATTTATGTAGGCATTTACAGCAACCATACCGGAGGACTCATATAGCACAAAAAGCATTGCGACAAGGATATTATAGGCCTACAATGAAAAAAGACTCGATCCAATTCGTACGACAATACGACAAATATCAACGTTACTTTCCTATCCAAAGACAGCCCTCCAAGGAGCTAATAGTGGTATCCAGCCCATGGCCATTTGCTAAATAGGAAATTGACCTTATAGGCCCTTTACCTAATGGTAGGGGTAGCATAAACTTTGCTATAGTGGCCATTGACTACTTCACAAAATGGGTCGAAGCTGAACCTCTGGCCAAGATTACAAAAGCCAACACTTCTAAATTCTTGTGGAAGAACATAATATGCCAGTTTGGAATCCTCGTTCAATTGTCTCAGATAATGGCCACTACTTTGGTAACAAAAAGGTCAGGAATTTGTGTGAGAAACTTGGGATAAAGAAGCATTTTTCGACACCTCACCATCCCAGGTAAATGGACAAGTAGAAGTCGTAAATAAAGCCATTAAGTATACTTTGAAAAGAAAGCTTCATGCCTCCAAGGGAGCGTGGGTCAATGAGCTAACACGTGTTATGGGCAATCCAGGCTACAAGCCGACCCCAACTAGAGAAACCCCATTCTCAAAGGCCTACATTGTGATAGCAATGAGCCCTGTGGAAGTTGGGTTACCTTCTTCCCGTCAATTGCAATTCAATGAAATATCCAATGATAAGATGAGAAGATGTCGCTCGATTTTTTAGATAAAATGAGGGATGAATCTTAAATAAAACTAGCCGCTTATCAAAGGAAGATGGCCCGATACTATAATGTAAATGTTAAGAAAAGGTCATTCGAATAAATGACCTTGTGCTTCGTAGGGTCTTCATGTCTACCAAGGGTATGCACTTTGGGTCCGAACTTTGAGAGACCATATCGTATTAAAAATGAGGTACGACCTGACACTTATTGGATACAGATCTAGATAGGAATATGCAGCTTCGCCCATAGAACATAGAACATCTTAGAATATACAACCAGTAAATAGGTCCTACGGCTAGAGGAACCCTCTCAGCCATTGTAAATATTTTGAAGTGATTCAATAAAAGTACGTTTTATTTAATGCATTTAAAGTACAAGCCTTTCATTATGAAACTAGACGTCATGGGAAAGCTCCTACTGGGTGAACTATCTACCAAGTATGGAAGCGTGGGCATCTCAGAGAAGAGGAACGGATCCCAATAAGGATTAGCTTATTAAGTTCTCCAAGACGGACAACACAAGCCTCTCATGAAGAAGCTGAATGTCGCGGCAGAAGCCCCTACATGGGTAAACCATCACCATGTAGGGTAGCGTGGGCACCTTGGAGAAGAGGATCGGATCCAAATAGGGATCACCTCATTAGTTCTCCAAGGAGAACATCACAATTCTCTCATGATGAAGCTGGAAGTCCCCAGGGATAAACTCCTACATGGGTGAACCATCTACCATGCATGGAAGCGTGAGCGTCTCAAATAAGTGGACCAGATCCCAATAGGGATCACCTCATTAGTTCTCCAAGGTGCACAAGCCTCTTATGACAAAGTTGCATGTCATGTGAGAAGCCCCTTCCTGGATGAACCATCCACCATGTAGGGAAGTGATGGTGCCTCAAAATAAAAAAAAAAATTGGATCCCAAAAGGGGTCATCATATTGATATTCTGAGGTGTTAACTATTAGAAAGATATGTGCCTTATGGACGTCCAAAAGGTTGGAGGTTATTTTTTATTTCTGGAGGTCATCGTGATTACTTAAATATCACTCTACAATATAGAGCAAAGTAAAAATCCTATACTATGCTAGAGGTGTAACGCCTCCGTAGCAGGTACTTCGGCAGTTGGGTTTCTTTTGACTGTAGCTTCATCCACAAAAGCACCTTCTTGGTCTCCTAACTCTACTATATCATTAGCTAGGGTCTAAGGTACTTCTTCCAAAAAAAAAAAAACTCATCTTTCAACTCAGAAGCCTTATTATGGGTAAAGTTCAGTTGTCTTTCCTTGGTAATGTGCAAAAACATCAAATCATTGGCACAACTCTTAAAAGTATACTTTGAAGTTCAGCTACTTATAAAATAATAGCCTCAACAATTCAGCATTTCACAACTTTGGCTCAAAAAAGGAAAAATAAGCTATTTATGAAATAAGAGCCTCAGTATGGACGAACCACTCAACATCATAATAAGAAGAGTAACTGAAAGAAGCGAACTACAAACGCTTGTGCAAAATTACAAGTTGGAAAATTGAAATGCATATAAGCTCTACCTTTTAACAGTTGTACAAAATTGCAAGGTTAAATAATGAGTTGCAAATGATACGAACTGAAGAGCATAGCAAAGCAATAAAATAAGCAAAAAGTAAAGGAAACACCAAGTATACATATAAAAAAAAAACTCATTAAGTAAAATATTTACAATTGAGGGGCCGAAGCCAATTTTATAGAAAAAATAAAAGGAAATACAACATATAAGCTAAACATGTGGGGGATGAGAAGCTACAAAGGGTACTATGGCATCGGGTGTCATGGCTTCAGGAGCCTCTTCAGCAGCATCGTCTTCGATTTCAATCACTTGGCTACCCTCTGCCGGAGTCTGAGGCTCTTGATTTCTCTCTTCTGAAAACTCTAACCTCAAGATATCAAAAGATTGAGAGTTGACTTTAATCCAGTCCACCATCTCAGTGTATGCATACCTCCGCTAGTACTTTACGAAGCTTTGGTATCCCTTCGTTAGGTAAAAGTTGGGGATGTAGTACTTTACAGCATCTTCACCGACTAATTGGGCCTTCCCTCTCAGGGTCTCCATCTCCTCCATCAAGCCAGTAACTCTACTAGACAACTCTCCCACCTACTGTTTTAAGACAACATTTTCCTTATTGGCCTTCTCCAAGCCTCAGCAGCTAGCTTTTGGTGGGCGTCCAAAGTCTCCACCTGCTTGTCAGGATAGCCACTTCGCTTTGGGATAAGTGGACTTCCTTCTTCAAATTTTCTATCTCCTCCATTTTCGAAGCGAGTTTCACAGACTCTTCAGTCTTCTGCTTCTTCAATACCTCAACCTCAGCCCTGGCTTTGCTAACTACCTCATCGGCCTGAGAGGCTTTATTCAAAAACTCCTTATTTTTAATTTGAAGGTTTTTAAAGAGGGTTTCAACTTCTAGGCCACTTGGGAAGAGGTCCACCACATTGCTACTCTCCACGAAGTTCTGCAACCTATCCGTCCAAAACTTATGAAAAGTGGAAGTGGAAATTTAGACCTCTGGAGGAAGCACGGTCAAAACTTTTGGAGCCAGTTCATCGTTCCTGTAAGTAACTGCGAGTTTGGTGTGGGTCGAATCTGAAGTCGTTGATCCACTTAATGTTCTAGTTTTCTTCGATGGCCCTTGCCTTGATGGCTCCACAACAGTTGGCCTCTTTTAGCCCGCCTTGGGTGCTACTATTGAAGCTGCCATCAACTTTTCCCCAGCAGGGGCTTCGGAATGTGAGGGTAGAGTGGCCGCAGATCCACCTTCTCTAGTGGCGAAAAAATGATGTTTTTTCTTGATAACCTCCTCCACTATTATTTTTCCCTTATCCTTCAGGTGAGGTCGTCATTCTCCTTCTTGGCTGCCAGCCTCCGATTGACCTTCTTTACTTGGTCCCTCACATACATAAGAGCAACAGATAAGGGCCCATCCATTATTCCTTCTATCCTTCCCATGAGGTAGAACACTCTGTCCAGCCTAGATAGCTCAAACCCAGTCGACAATGTTTGTTATTTCTACCCCCATTTTAGAAGCCACTAGCTAATATCTAGGTCCCCCGTAGAGTGTGAAGAAACCATCTAGTTGTTGAGTTTAAAAGTTTTTAAAATACGTATTGATTACTTGAAAGACGGTGAAGAAAATTCATCGGAAAGTATGGACGCAACGGAGGAATATGAGATTGAGAAATTTGGGGAGTAAGTTTGCAGATTTCGTAAATGGCGAAGTGATTTTCTTGCCCCAAACTGTTGCCTTTTATGGGTAGGAACCTTGAATCCGAGTAGTTAGATGTCAATCTGGGTCATCTAACCGTTTATTTGATCTTTAAATTTGAGCCACTTAGTACGTCGGAATCTTCATCTTCTACAGTCCAAAACAGTTTGTCATTTCACGCACTCTAATGTGTCTGTATTTTTGTAGGACACGTATATGACAGCAAATATTGTGCATTAAATGCCATGATGGTTGCGTGTATGGGAAGATGAATCGCTTCAATTGTCGTTTCTTGAAAATGTATGAAACAATAAATCATTTGGTCGCAATAATTGAGGACTCTTCATCTTCCCAACATTTCAAATAATTTATCTATTATAATTAATGAGTCATGCCACAACAAGTGGCAGAGGCACCTCACCTCAATCGTTTCGAGTAAGACTTCGGATGTACAAGCAATTTCTGAGAATACAGCCTCAGTCAAATCTGTCCTATTAGTATTTCTCCAATTTATTCTTGAAATTCAGAGGTCGATAGGTCTACAACTTCGAATAACAATTCATGTAGATCATATTGTGGTGTATGAAGTAAAAACTACCCCAACCAAAAAATTTCTCATACAAGTCTATGCATTACATAAATAAACATGCCTAAACTTTAGGGGACTGTTGTTATGTCTCTTGCCACCGAGGCTACAATTAAAGTGCTATGTCATAGTCTACGAAGAAAGGAAAGTCAATGAAGACCTAACTAGTCAAAAGCAAAGAGGTGAAACAAAAGCTAAAGCCCATGTGCCGAAGTACTCTTGGATGGCCTGAAGCGCTATAAGAAATCAATGAAGAAGCTGAAGCTCTTCATATTGGAAACCACCAATACGAAGTTCTCTCTAGCAAAAACCATCAGTTCTCCCGAAGTTCCTGAAGCTAAAGTTGTCTTCTAAGATCTGTAGAAAATCTTTGAAAATGATTGATGTAGCGTTTGTAATAAAGTGTCAGGTGTGCCAACCTAATGTATAGGGTGGTTGACCCATTATCACTGTATTTATTATATGACAAACTTAGTGATGTGAAACTTCAGTCTAGGGGATGAGGCCACATGATTATGATCCAACGGACACCACGTCGACCAAAACACTATATATAGGTGGTCTTTGTAAAGGGAAAATGACTTTTGGATCTAGAATAATCAATTTGAATACTTATATATAAGAAAATACTCTCAAGATAACTTCTTGTTTATCCATATTTGTTAGCAAAATCCTAAGTTATTTGTGTTTTATTGGTTATTTTTTATTAGTGCAATCATTTTAATCTCTACCGTTGGTGTTCGAACATTTCTGTCTTGCGCCATAAACCATCTCTTGCGTTCACATATTCTTCCTTTCTTGCCGGTCCTCCGGTCAAAGCGCGTTAGAATTTGCTTGAATAGGTGTTAGTGGGCCTAGTATCTATTGTCCAAGTTGGCATTACGTTTTTTGGGGTCAACAATATAGTCCTTGGTCAATGTAAAGCAACTTAAACTCCAAGTAGAAAACTTGAAGGAAGAAGTCAAAAAGTAAAGATACAACACTCAAAAGGTTTGAATAAAATTAAGTACATGTTTGAGCCATTTTTTTGGTGTAGAATACATTTTGAAATAGTAAATTGTTGAAAGAATGTGTGATTAAAAATTAAGAAAATTTTTTGGGATTGAGTGTAATATTATTTTATTTAAAAATGTGTGGTTGAAAATAAAAGATAGAAAAATGTATGTTAAAAAAATGGGATCAAACAAGGGCTAAAAAATGACTTGAGCCCTTGTTTGGTTTCAATTATTTTTAAAATACATTTTTCTCTCTTTTATTTTCAATCACATTTTCAATAATATAACATCACACAAATCCAAAAATTTTCCTTATTATTTAACCACATTCTCCATCAAATTACTATTTCAAAATACATTTTTGGCAAAAATGAAAAAGAAAAATGGGGCTCAAACATACTCTGAACTTTGTAGAAAGAAATGTAAAAGAAGGTACAAGGTTTTGAAGATGAATCGGAAATATTAGTGGATAAAATTAGATTTTATATGGTTTTAACTTTTTCTATTTAAGTTTATTTATATAAGGTTAAAAGTATAAACATTATATATACTATTAAAAAAGTGAATAAATATAAAAAAATGATAGATGAAAATAGCAGCTCTCAAAAAGTTTTCTTCTATTCTAAACCCAAACATCATTCCCTTGGAGGCGGCTACCACCAACCAAGAAGAAGTGTAACATAGAATGCTATCTCATTTCCTCTACTGAAATCTCTTAAGGCATATTATACTCTTTATACAGAATCAAGAAAATGTTGGATCTTTGTTTCAATAGATTGTTAAACAACCATATATTCTATTTATCATATATGCCAAAGGGTTTCATGTCAAATTATTAAGATTTCAATAGAAAAGAAAACATACCTAAATACATGGTGAAAAATCAATTGGGGTATAAGGTCTTCCAAATACTAATCATGGTACTCAATTGATTCTCTCTCATAGATGAGGAATGAGAGATATATAATCGTGAATGATTAGCCTTATTGACCATACCATTAAGTTTCGGAATATATTAGATTTTAATTAGAGTCTCATTAACCCTAATCAGTCTATTAATAGGTAAACTCTACATTGCAAAGTCCATACCCAATAGATGTTTAAAGGTCCAATAACTGGATCACTTAAATTAACCCCTACTTAATTAGATAGAACATATAACAATTGTTAATTAAACATAAGTTTTCTGAAGATAATTGTATTTCACGACCTTAAGTGCAATCTAATTTTCTATTTGTCTTGAAACATATCCTTAGTTACAATCTGGTCAATCTCCTATTCTAGCATAAGATCAAAGCAACATTTGTTACACTTGTTTTGTAACTAGATCCATCAATGGTCACTATATTAAATATATTTAATGCCGTAGATCATGTATGGATGTGCAGCAGAAAATTACATTCAATGTGATCTCAAACATATCTATTTCCAACTGGTCCTTCTTTATTCCTAGTGAGATCAATCTTAGTCTTTTCAACCTTATTTTTAAAGCACAAACAAAAAGAATATATTCAAAGTTGTTGGAATCTGAACTCCAACCTCAATAAAATATAATATCTTCAGAGTACCCCGCTCGCTTTAGAAGTTCAGGTCGAACTACAAAGATCAGCTCGGCTCACGACCATCGTAATTCGATGTGAGCTCATCATTTTCTGATACGCAATATGGCCGACTTCATAATGACCCGATAGTAGCCGACCTCAACAGCCAATCAGAAACAATATCACTGGCACACCTCCCAAGCTCGGCTTATGACCATCGTAATTCGATGTGAGCTCATCATTTTTTGATAAAGCAATATGGCCGACTTCATAATGACCCAATAGTAGCCAACCTCAACAGCCAATCAGAAACAATATCAGAGGCATACCTCCCAAGCTCGGCATTGTAGTTGATTTGATTGACAAGACTTGAGTTGGCCAATAAGGAGCTCATTCTTCCTATAAATAAGGGCAAATGGTCCCCTCCAAAGGGAGGCTCGACTTACCTCACGACTCAGTACAATACACTCTTATTTTCTACAAATCTCTCTGTAAAATGGTTATGTAATTGGGTTTCGAGGCAATTATCAGTAAATACACATTTTTTCTCTTAAAGTTGGCCATACAATTACAATTTTTGACGTCAACAAGAGTAAATAATATTTAAACCATCTAC
Organism: Fraxinus cuspidata; assembly: GCA_903798385.1. Lineage (NCBI taxonomy): Eukaryota > Viridiplantae > Streptophyta > Magnoliopsida > Lamiales > Oleaceae > Fraxinus > Fraxinus cuspidata. The sequence continues at coordinate 15,025 of CAIGRP010036492.1, forward strand.
TTTATTTTTCAAAAAACCAAATGTGTATATAAATATCAGAAATATGAGTCTATTCAAAAGAACATCCAACAAACACAAACTTCCACTACATCAGCATATTATCAAATAAAACCACATATATGAGGAGTATACTAAAATCCGCAATCATGGAGTTTGTTCATATATATTTTATAGACACTATATTACTCTGAAATCTCTCCTTAACAATTAAAAACTTAATGTCTATATGCTTGGACTTTGAAAAACTTTTGTTGTTATTTGAATATAAAACTGTAGTTTTATTGTTACAGAAAATCTTAAGCGATCTTTCAACACCATCCACAATTCGCAACTTAGGGACAAAATTTTGTACTCATATCTCCTAATTTGTTGCCTTGTAACAAGCTATAAATTCAGCTGCCATGGTGGAAGGAGTTACGAGTGACTGTTTAGCACTCTTCCTGGAAATAGCACTCGTCTACATTGAAGTGGATTTCATAGTGTCTTGACAACCTACAAGATGGGAATCCAAATATCCAATGATCTCCAAATGATCTGAATTTCGATATGTGAGCGTGTTGTCTTTTGTTCTCTGTAAATACCTAATAATCTGTTTTGCTACTTTCCAATGATCAATTCTAAGGTTACTCATATATCTACATAACATTCCTACTATGAAGGATAGATCCGAACGCATACATACTTGAGCATACATAAGACTCCCTACAGCAGATACAAAAGGAAACTTTTGCATCTCTTTCCTTTCCATCTCATTCTTGAGGCATTGATTGAGATTAAACTTGTCATTATTAGCAATGGGAGTATCTCCTTGTACACAATTTTTCATGCTGCATCTAGTAGGAACTATTTCAATATAGCTTGTTTATGATAACTCAAGAATACCCCGAGAGCGATCTCGATGTATCTTAATTCCTAATACAAAAGAAGCGTCCCAAAGATCTTTCATTTAAAAATTCTTAGTTAGAAATCTCTTGTTTTCACGCAATAAGCCTATATTTCTAGTGGTCAATAATATATCATCTACATACAGTACTAGGAAGATAACTTTACTCTCACCGAACTTGTAATATATACAATCACCAATTGCTTTAATATCAAAACCATATGAGATAATGACTTGATAAAATTTGTGATACCATTGACGGGAAGCTTGCTTGAGACCATAGATGAATTTTTTTTAGTTTGCAAATCATAGATTATAGATCACCTAACACAAAGTTTTTTTTATTGCACTATATATATGGTGTTCTCAATTTTACCATTGAGAAAAGCAGCCTTTTACATGCATATGATGTAACTCTAAATAAAAATAAGCTACAAGTGTCATTAATATCCTGAAAAAGATTTTTGTTGAAATCAAAGAGAAAGTCTCTTTGTAATCATTGTTTTCCTTTTGAGTATAACCCTTAGTGACTAGATGCGCCTTATACCTTTCAATATTGCCTTTTGAATTCCTTTGGTTTTAAATATCCATTTGCAATTAATGGACTTTGCACCTTCAAGTAATTTGATAAGATCGCAGATGTCATTATCTTTCATGGATTTTATTTCATTATTCATGGCATCAATTCATTTTTGAGAGTTTAAACTTTGTTTGACTTGTTGGAAGTTGATTAGGTCATCTTCCATAGATCTTATGTTAAACTCATGTTCTTGAAAAAAGACTATATAATCACTTGAAATTGCACTTCTTCTTTATCTAGTGGATCGTCTTATTAGCACTTTCCCTTGGGGTTGTTGAGTTTGTTCTTCAAGAGTAACTTCTTGATTTTGAGCGTGGAGTATTTTATTGTTGTCTTCAATTGCATCTTGAACAATGTTAGGAAGCTGATCATTGTCAATAGCAATACTCGGAAGAGAAAAAAAGTACTTTTTTAAGACAACATTCCTAATGGCCTTATCCCCCATTTCAAACTCATTATCATCAAGAAATTTCGAATTTTCCTTATCGAAAAAGGTTCTTGTTGAGGGATCATAAAATTTAAAGGCCCTCAACCGTTCAACGTACCGTACAAAGTAGTAGCTTATTGTTTTTGAGAAAATAAAGTTTATCCATGGAACATTAAAATCCATAGCTATCTTTTCTTACTTCCACTCTGGAATTTCGAATGGGTTTAAAGGTCCGAATGGTCTCTGATGTTTTGCTTTAACTTGTTGACATATCATACACTTCTTAAAAAAAGAGATCAATCACTATTTTCTATTCTTCCACCAAAATGTATCTTGAAAGTCTTGCTACAATTTTGTACCACCAGAATGTGCAACTTATGGGGATAGAGTGAGCTTTTTCTAGTATTTATTTCCGTATTCCTCTTCCTTCGATACATATAATCTTTCATCAAACATCAAAATATTATCATGTTTCCAATACTATCTTATGTTTTTCTTCATAATTCTTCTTGTTCCTGGAATACACTAAAATATCATCGATGAAGACGATGGCATATTGATCTAAATACTGATTAAATACCCTATTCATCAAATTCATGAACACTGTAGAAGCATTCGTCAATCCAAAAGAAATCACACCGAATTCATAATGACCATAACAAGTTCTAAATGTCATCTTTGAAATGTCATTTGCCTTTACTTTCAGCTGGTGATAACCTGACCTCAAATCAATCTTGAAAAATACAGTTTCATCCTTCAATTGATTAAAGTGGTCTTCAATTCAAGATATGTGATATCTGCTTTTAATAGTCAACTGATTTAGCTCACAATAGTCATTGTACATCCTCATTGAACCATCTTTCTTTTTTACAAACAAAATCGGTGCACTCCAAGAAAATATACTTTGTCAAATGTATCCTTTATCCAATAATTACCTCAGTTGTATCTTCGACTCTTGTAGTTTCTTCGACACTATCCAACATAGAGCTTTAGACATCTGTACCACTTTAGGCATGAGATCAATTGTAGACTCCACTTGTCTATCTGGTGGAGCGTCAGGTAGGTCATCTAGGAATACATCAATAAAATCTCGTACAATCGGTACCACACTGATAGGAAGCTCTATTTGCTGAGTTCCAAATATATTCACTAAAAATCCATAGCAAGATTTCTTTTTAAACATCTTATCTACCTTCATGGCTGACGTGGTTGCTCATCAACGAATCCATTTACAAAAGATATAATTGCAGTAGCGGTACCAAACCTTTCATGTAGTAGCAGACGTTGTCCAAGCCTTTCATTTGTATCACCCACGCTACCAAACCTTTTAAAAATTCTCACCTAGAGTCTAATGGATGATTTCAGTTAGTTTGACTGTTAGATGACCAGAATAATAAAATTTAACTTTTTTAACCAATTTTTAAAAGGTTAACATTGTAAATTTACCATATTTACAAAAACCTTACTTAAATCAAAAACAAAAAACAAAACCACACCCATCCACCCACCCTCATCTCCTTCTTCCCCAACCCCATCAATCAAAAACCAAAACCACCCTCACTCAACTGCCGCCTGCCACTGTCTCAACCTCCAGCCCCAACGTCACCTCAAAACTATAACATGGCATGTTGATCGTTATGCTTCAGTGATCATACAAATTCTAGAAAATCCCAATTTTAAACTCTAAGAAGTCATATCTCTCCCCAATCCCCTCGTGAGAAATGTACAAGAATTGGAGCGCATGGTACATTGGCAGTAGAGTAATTGAAGTGTTCTGAGTTTTATTTCATTACTTACTAATGTTTTGAGATTGATTGATGTATAATGAAGAGAGTGCAGGGCATTTCCACTACCTAGACGCTCGGAGAGGGTGTGGCGATGTGAGTCCTCCTCCTTGTACTGAAGAAAGGTTTTCTCGAGGAACGCATTTTCATCGAACTCCTCTTCTTCCATGGATGTGCGCTGCTTCTGTCGGGGTGACGATGTCGCCGATGTCGGAATAGGCAGCGGTGGGTGTTTCCGCATGCTGCCATTGGTGCCCATGGGTTGTAGTGGTGGGGGATTTTGGAAGGAAAATGTAAGATGTTGCTTGAATGGCCGTGACAGTCGACGACCAAGGTGGTGGTTGCGGTGATTTTGGGACAAGGGAAGGGGATTGCATGGAGATGGGGAAGAAGAAGGTGGTTTGGAATGGTGGGTTCTTTTTATTTTTTATTATTTAATTATTTAAATTTATATGAAAAAATGTAAATTTACCCTTTACCCTCTATACATTAGTCAAAATTTGGTTAGACCATGGGCTTTTGGTCAACTAACGGTGAAATTAACGAAAATCATCCATTTGGACTCCAAGTGAGAATTTTTGAAAGGTTCAGTACCGTGGGTGACACAAATAAAAGGTTTGGGTAAAGTATAATATTAAATGAAAAGTTTGGTACCGTAGCTCCAATTTTCCCTTCTCAAAATAGGATCAAAGTCTTTCATGTCTAGGAGATATACATAAACTTTTAATTAATTTCCATCAATTTTTCGCTTTACTGCCCTAGCTACCCGATTGGTGTTCAAATTTCTACCTAATGGGATAGTAACTTCTAGAACACAATATGATTTCTCATATGTAACACATGATTTAGCAATAAATGCAGTAGAGATAAATGAATAAGTAGCTCATGAGTCTATAATGTGCATGTAGTTCAGTTGTTGATAAAATACCTACCATTATGTTCAGATCCTCTATTGCCTCTTCTTGGGAAAGTAAATACTCTAACCTTTCTCTTGTTGCCTTGTTCATAGTCTTTATTAGGTTGATATGTCTTGCGGTCCGGGGCAAAATGCATTTGCTTGGCCACATCGATATCATGCATTCTTTCCAAACCAACATTCTCCCATATGGGCCTTATTGCATTTAGGGCATAGAGGGATAGTCTTATTTGGTTTGCTTGATCCTGACCCCGATATTCTGTTGACCTTCTTGTTCTATCTAAATCATTTCCCATATTCGACCCATTCCACTTTTGTTTCTCAAAAGATTTATTATTTTGTTCAGTCATTTTATACATTTTTAGTCGATCAAAAATTGACTGAGCCCATTGTAGTACTACACTATAGGTTTTGGTATGGTGGGATGATATGATTCCACCAATCTGTGGATGTAATCTTGGTTTGAGTCTCCTTGCCTTCTTTTCCTCAGTATCATGAGGTGTGGGGCATACCTAAAAAGTTGTTCGAACATCCTTTCATAATATTCAAGCGGCATCTTTCCCTTTTTCAGTTGCAAAAACTTTGACCCTCTCCGATCCCTCACAGATATGGGAAAGTACATTTTCATTAATTCATCCTTGAATTGTGCCCAACTCATAGATGTTGTTGTGCTTCTGATCTAGTGTGCGAAACAGATTCCCACAAGTGGTTTGTTGCATCAATGAGCATAAATTCAGCAAATGATAGTTTCTAGGTGTCATGCATTCTATGTGCTTGAAGATCTGTTGTAATCATCTTATCCACTCCTCGATTGCCAATGGGTTAGCTCTACCGTAAAAAAAAGAAGCTTGAAATGATGAAAGTGCTCTATAATTGAACATGTGTTGTCGTCACTAGCCGTCACATGTCATCTGCCAAGTTCATGCACTACTTTCATAAGATCCCTGAACATAGCTACTTGGTTTTGTTGTCATGAAATTTCCTTTAAATCAACAAAATTTAAATTTTATCTCAGAAATATTGGACAACACGACTTAATATATTCAAAGGGAAAATGAAATATCAAATATAAATCCTTGATACTAAGATGTATAATCGATTGAATAAATAAATCTTAAATAAAAGAAAGCATTTTCTTTATGAAGAGAAAGGAAAAGAGAAATACCATAGCACAAAGGAAATAGAATCTAAGTTTCATGTCCCTACGAATCCTACGAATATTCTTTAGTGGTGTCTCGTCTTTTGAGGAGTCTTCTGCCTCAGGCATAGACTCTTGCTATTTCGACCTATAGCTCAGGTTGTGGCTTGAGATTATCCTCTAAATCTAACCTAAAGTCATCACAATGCTCTGATTATGGCTCTTCCTCTAGGTTCAACTCATATCGAGCTTAGGCTCAGGCTCAGGCTTGACCCCATCTTCCACCTCGTCTTTGAACTCGTCTTTGAACTCATCTTCTGGCTTTGGCTATGGTTGTATAATCTCACTCCAACTATCTAAACGGTCTAACAATACAGGCTAAACTCAATCATCTATGGGTGTTCTAGAGGGTTACCTTCTAGTATCTCATCCCTAACCACAACTTCGATGTCTCCCCATTGAGGTGGAAGTGAGTTTATAAGGTTATGAACAACTTCAATATTCATAATCTTCAGTCTTGCATCCACAATTGCATACATCTCTCATAGATGTCTTGAGCATGCTTGACAAGTGAACGAGTCGGGTCAGTCACGTATTTCTCATAGATGATGAAGCTTCGGTTCAATGTTGCGTTACAAACCGCCGTCTTTCTAACAGTAAAATAAGTTTTAGCCCTGTTTATTACAAAAGTGTCCAATTATGATAGATTTATTTTGTTATCAATATCACATTATATATTATGTCTTGTGGTTTTTATACAAAGGTTAACCATCATAACTAATTGAGTAATAAAGTAAAATAATAACACGCATAACATATTTTATTCTAAACACCATAAAAATATAATGAATTCAAGCTTAAATGATTCATAAATAAGCTTGAAAAAAAATGGAACATAACCATGGGTTTTTAATACTTGTTTAAGATTTAAATAAAATCTCATGTTTGTTAAATAAAATATTTAAAAAATATCTTATCATGTAGTTAAATATCCCCATTTTTTTTTGTCTTGTTAATTTTAATAATGCACAACTAAACATCTTCCAGATGACGAAGGTGGTCACAAGTAAACCACTTAAATTCCAAACTCTCATTAGATAGTTTAGGTCTTTTGACAAAGGCTTTTAATATTGCGAATGCGCAAATTAAGAAAACTCAAACAATGAGTGGGAACTAGAAATGTCTTAAAATATGAATTCTTAATTGATAATTCCTATTCAAACTAATGGTTGTTCCTATAACTCACAATAAATTGAGCTTTTTGTTTTATTGTTTTCATTTTGTTTGCTACATTTCATGCAATTTGGAATGTATTCGTATATTTTGCGCATTTTCAATATTTTTCGTGCATCATGATACATTCTGTGAATTTTGGATTGTTTTCATACATTTTGTGCATTTTGGTATATTTCACTCATTTTGGATCATTTCATGATTTTGATATATTTTGCACATTTTGAATCATTTCGTTGCGGTTTAATGCATTTAGCTCATTTTTATTTGTTGTCCATTTTGTTATATTTCTTGTGTTTTGAATCATGTTGGTGTGTTCTCCTATCATCGTTTGCCTGAAAATTCAAATTACTATTAATGACAACCCAATGATGTCCTCCATTATCTAGACGAGTGAAGAATGCCCAAACTTTACTGTATTGACGCTGATTTCAAGGAAATTTTTGGTTTTGAAATGTCATAGGTTTAAAAGAGAAATGTGGTAAAATGTTGAAGACTTAAGATTGAATTTGAATTTGAAGTTGTGGTTCCATTCTAAGTTGTCAACATATAACGGAATGTATTTACCACGTTAGATTTTTGATTTTCACATGTATTTTTACGATCCCAACAGAAGTAATTCTCACAGGTTTCAATGGGGGCGCAACTTCAGCTAAAGGAGTGATGCCACTGGACATAACCGTGGGAACAACTACTAGGACCACATGCTTCTTCGTAATAGATGGTCCTACTAGTTACAATGTGCTACTGGGAAGAGATTGGATTCACAGGAGTCATTGCATACCGTCATCCCTCCATCGATGCTTGGTTTTTTGGAACAATAAAGCAGAAGTAGAAGTCGTGCAAGCAAACCATAGACCCTTTGTCACAGAAGCAAACTCAATCGAAAGGTTCATGTACGAAGGAAATTTTAGGCCTGTCGGAGTAGTTCAAGATGGAGAAGAGA
>CAIGRP010036501.1:0-10684 GCA_903798385.1 Fraxinus cuspidata
ATCTATACCGTTGATCTATCTTTACGTGTCGAAATTTGGCTTACGTATGCACGAGTGGGCCCGGCATCTGTTGGCAACATTTTTTGAGGTCAACAGAATCTATTCTAATTGAGCACCATAGAAACACAAATGGTTCCCATCATTTTGCCTATGAATGCCAATGTAAAAAGGGAGTTTCTAGTAAGATATTGGGAAGAGAAGATAAGGGAAGAGAATTGAATGTCTGACCTCCAATACAAATAAGAAGTAATTAGAGTACCTAGTTTGATGACACATGGGTAAACTGATTTTTGGTAGCGACGGTGGTTTTGACAACTTTAGCAGTGAAGGCGACAAAGAACTTGACTACAACCACTAAAGCTACATTTGTTGCCAAAAACCCTAAATGAAAGCCATGATTATTAAGCTCACTTGAATCCAAGAGTCAATGATTATTTTTTCAAAGGCTTAAACAGAGAAAAAATTAGGTTCAAATGGGGAATGGGGAGGAAAATTTTTTAAGACGAAAATACCATTCACTTAAATGAAAATTTGGATGAAAATAGATCGAAATGACCTTTTACGCAATAAAAGGTCATTAAGGGTAAAAATGCAAAAAAATAAAAAGTTTGGATGTTTTGCACAATAATAGTTAAAGTTAGTAACGTTGTGTGTTAATTACCCAATAATCAAATTGGAAAATTTAAAGGTGTAATTTGCCATGGTGCTATAAAATGTCTTGGCATTTTCAAATTTATTAAGGTCATGAATCAATGTGCCAGAAACGCATTGGAAGAATAGTCAAAGGAACAAGAAGTTCGTTATTGCAAGTCTGGATTCGTTATATGATGCAAATTATACTACAAGAATTGAAGAATTTCACAGATTTTTTTATTTTATTTTACAGATCACACATGTCGCTTTTTGATTCATTAGTTAGAAATAATAATAATAACTCATACAGGTGCTGTGAACAATTTCATGTGTTTAATATGACTAGAATTTTGGAAAGATAGGCATATGAGATATTCATATGGGATCTATATAGTTTTGTCTATATCAAAATGAAAATATCGTGTCGTTGTATGTTTTGGATGTTATACTAAATTTTAAGAGATGGATTAAGAAGAAGAAAATGTTGGAACTTGTCTGCACACTATAGAGTAAGAAATATTGGAGAAATTGAACAAATTATGAAATTAGTCAACTTTTTTCTTTTCAAATATTAAAGTGATAATTTTGTTTCTTTTGATCACAAGTAGCAATTTCATCACAAGATGTGACATGTTATTTTACGTGACATGAAATTTTTCTCGCTGAAACAATTGTGATATTAGTTTGTTCAATAAACCAGTAGGAACAAATTTTTTTGATAGAATTTGAATAGATTGTTGACATGACAGCACCCTATTAGCCTTTTTTTTGTTCTTCCAATTAAACCTTCCAAGTGTATTTTCTGTTGATTTTCTCAGTACCTATAGTGCTGTCCTAGTTTGTTACATTGATTGGACAACAATATAAACTTGCACTTAAAATACAAAAAAGGTAATTAGCATATAACGTTCCAATATTTCATTATTATTGTGAAAAATATTCTTACGTTTCATTTTTTGGCATTTTTACCCTTATTTCCACATTTCGTTCCGCAAAAGGTCATTTTCATGCATTTTTTTCAATTAAAAATTGTGAAATGACAAATATATATATTAAAAAAAAAAACTAATTGCAACTATAGTCCCAATTTTTTAGAAAATCGCAAATGAATTCTAAATAAATTATTAAAAGGGTAATTAACACATAATATCCATATTTTTCACTATTATAACGAAAAACGTCCATACCTTCATTTTTTTTTTTGACATTTTCACCCTTAATTATATATTTGATTGTGCAATTTATCATTTCTATCCATTTTCATCCAATTTCTCAATAAAGATTTGTAAAATGATGAATATAACCTCTTATTTAAAATAACCAAAAAAAAAATAAAATTAAAGAAAAATAATTTCTTTTAATTTCTAAATTTTTAATAATTTATTTGGGACTCGTTTGCACTTTTTCTTAAAAAAAAGTTAATTTCTAATTTTTTTAATAATTTATTTAGGACTCGTTTGTACTTTTTAAATAAATTGGGGCTATGGTTGCCATTAATTGTTTAGCTTTTTTATTTAAATATGAGGGAATATTCGTTACTTCACAACTCTTTATTGATAAATTGAATGAAAATTATAAAAATAATAGTTTGCCCAATTCAATGTCTAATTAAAAATAAAAATGAAATGTAGGAACTTTTTCGCAATATTAGTGAAAGGTGGATACATTATGTGCTAGCTACCATTTTAATAATTTATTTGGGACTCATTTGTCTTTAAAAAAAAATTTTTTTAGGACAATGATTGCAATTAGTTCTTTTATTTTTTATTTAAAGAAAAGTGTATAATCGTAAGTTTACAATTTTTAATTAAGAAATGCATGAAAAAAGACATTTTGTGCTATAAAAAATGGAAATAAGGGTGAAAATATCAAAAAAATGAAAGGTGATAACGTTTTTCACAATTATAGTGAAAGATGAGGACGTTATATGCTAATTAACTAATACGAAATCAATACTACTAAGTTCAAGTTTGTCTCTCATTCTTTTAAAACTCTTTTTTCTTCATACTCATTTCAACCATATATTTACAAAATAAAATATTCTATACGTAAAAATCCAGAATTTTTGGCCCCACTTTTAGTTTAGTCATGAAGTGAAGGCCTCAATTGCCTCCCCTTAGATCTGGCCCTGATTTTGGGGGAGAAAATAAGAGCATGGAATTTTAGCAAATGCAAATGTAACACACAAGCCATAAAAATTGTACCAAAAGGGCAAAATATTGAAGATACACAAAATGAATAATGTTCGAACATTTGGCTATGAAGCACAAAAAACAGGAAAGTCATGAAGGTTATAAGGGTAATGGACGAGTTCAACAAATTAATCTTTATTTTCAACAAAATTAGAATTTCAGGATTCATGTTGTAAGCCTTGAAAAGGATTTACGTCAACTTTCAACCTATTGCAATCCTAGGCAGAGTCGACACACTGATAAATTACAAAGAATGGGATGACCCCAACTAAAACTGAAGCAAAAGCTGATTGAGTACTGAGACTAAATATAACGATATTCTTCAAATTTAAACAACATCATGCAATAGAAACCTTCGAACCACCTAGTACTAAGCTCAAAACAAGCAGCCTATTTGGCCCCCGAGGCACATCCCAACTGGCAAAGGACGGGGCTCTTAGTTGCTGACAGTTCAGAGGTCGCGAGTTTGATTCATGGGGATCTTGGAAGGCAGGATTTATCCTGGAAGGTAAAGTGCAACAAGTATTGACTCCCAAGGCACTTTGGCAGATCAGTGTGGGGGCTCTTGGACTCTTACCAGTTTGGGTCACATCCCGCGGTTTACCTGGTCTGCGTCTTGAGGGGCCGAGGCGTAGACCCCACGATTAATCGCCGAAGGTGTATACCTGGATATAAAAAAAAAAAAAGCAGTCTATCCAATTTTAACTGTGCATGAAAATTTTAAAATCAATTCATAACTTAGATTGGAAGAAGAATAAACCATCTCAGTGTCAGGATGCAGGCTATTTGCAATGCATCGAGACTCGAGGACAGTTTCTAGCGAAAGAGCCGACATGCATTTCCAAAGGAGAGTCACATCCTGTCCAGATCTTGCTAGTTTTGGTTTGTGGTGCCATTCTTATCCCTAGAAATTAATAAAAAGTTACCCGAGTCATTGAAATTTTGCAAAATCACTCGAGCAAGCATTTTATTGTAACTTCAACAAACTGAAGTTAAATCGCAATAACAGATTTATCAGAGCCTAGAAATCCCATTTGAAAAGTGGATCATTTTGTCACAAGCTCAATAAAGTTCAGATTTAGAAGCTGATAGAGAGCTGAGGAGAGAGTAAGATGTGATTGTGAAGTCGTGATTTGGAAGTTACAACACAAAATAGAACAAACTCCTCTGTTTAGATGTTTTTCATTTATATAAACGCAATTCTAATAATTGATAAAACATAGAAATTTGGAATACCCGTTAAAAACTCTAAAGAGGTGATATTTGTGGAAATTAAGGCTCATTGGCGCAATACCCACAACGTATGAACGACCCCCACTTGAAATTGGTGGAAAACCTCCTTGCACGAATTTTGAAGTACTATCGACCTTTCTTACCATTTAATTCCATTATTTTAGACATTAAAAAGTGAAAATAGCCAAAATTTAAAAGGAATATTTTTAGGTGAGGTTCCAAAAATTTTATTTTTTGTTTTATACCAAAATTTTTTATTTGTACAACCCACAAACCAGAAACTTTAAAAATTTATTTTTCTTCCCCAATCCCAATCCCACCTACACCCCACCCCATTCGCCCTCAAAATTTCTATCTTTTTATATATATATATCTTTAGGGCATGTTTTAGCCCTCATTTTTGGAGGATATGATAAAAAATAAGAAAAAATTTTAGATTTGCGTGGAATATCATTTTATTGAATAATGCACGGTTGAAAAAAAAAAGAAGAAAAAAATGTATTTTCACAAAAAATGAGGATCAAACAAGTGCTAAATCAAATGTATATATATATACACCAAAAACTTTTATTTGTTCCCAACACAAACCTTTAAAAATTTATTTTTCTTTCCCAATCCCAATCCCAATCCGACCCCCACCTCATTCACCTTCAAAATTTCTAATTTTTATCTAAATTAATATATTTATAAACATTTGATTTAAGTGAGTAAATTTAATGAATGTTCGTCAAACTTTACTTTATATTACTACTAACTTACAGATCAATAAAACATAACTCGTTGCTCACCCATCTTTTCAATTGATTACTCGTTCATCACTTGTTTAATTTCTGTCATCCTCAACTAAAGGAATGTGCCACGTGGCAGACGAAAAACAGACGTGCACTTAACAGAATTTAAATCAGGCCAAGTGGGCTAAAATCGCAAAAAAGTCCGTGAAAATTTCATTTCTTAGTTCAATATGTAAAAAAACGTTCTCTATAAAAGCAATTCTTTTTCTCTAAACACAATAGGAACCCTCATTTACGTTCATCTGCAGCAAGTTCTCCCAAATACAAATCTAAAGATCGAAATTCCAAGTTGAATAATCAGTCTACCTAATCCTGAGCAAAATCAAAATCTTTGGAATAAGAAGACCCACCAGCCTTGGGTATGGAATGCAATGTCGGTGTGGAAGAAATGAGATTGGTGATAGATGAGGAGGGACAAACCATGTGGTAAATTTATTATACATTTTAATATAATCTGAATATTCTTTCACGGGAACACAATTTCGTAGTTGTATCTTTGTTTATTTGCATAATAAATTGAATCTGCACTTTAGTGTGTGGGACAATAATTTCTTAGTTTGGGACCACATTCATGATTGTTTATGTGCTTATATTGTATCTGCATATGTGGAGTTGTTTGGAAAACCTTAACCTAGTGTTTCTAATGCAGATTCGACCTTTGACAAAGAGGAAGTGATATGACATGACCCGTCCCAAGTCACCTAGTGTATCTGCACTAGGTGACTTATATTGTATCTGCATATGTGGAGTTGTTTGGAAAACCTTAACCTAGTGTTTCTAATGCAAATTCGACCTTTGACAAAGAGGAAGTGATATGACATGATCCGTCCAAAGTCACCCTAATAGACTCGACACGTGTCGTGCGCCGATAGTAGATATCAACTAAGTGCCGGATCTACCATCAAGGCGACTTTGACCCGTCTTAACTGTGACATACTTTTATAAAAATTTTGTCAGTTTCCCTTGTATTTGGACTAAAACCACCTAAACAATAATCAATTTCCTCAAACCAGTACATATAATTTAAAACAGGGTACACTAACCCCTCGAAACTCAAATTATTCAAAATACAATACTGGGAAGTCGACTTTTACAAATATTTTACAAACAAAAGTCCCAACTATCTTCAAAATACCCAATATGCAGTGAGCCCATGATATGGATACATAAATTACAATTTAACTTTTCTGACAAAACATACATATATACAAAAAGAAATATGAACTATGTAAATTGACAAAATGTGTCACACGATTAAATTATTAAAAAGGCATTCTTTTTATCATTTTGAAAATTTGGTTTCAAAAATAATAAAAATGAAAAACGCATTTACTTTCTAATTTTAGAAAACTGGAAAACTTATAATATATATACTTCTTTTACTTTATAACAATGCAAAAGCGAATGTCATTGTGGTTAAGGCAATGAAATTTCATTCGGTGACCCGGGTTCGAATCTCAATCACCTACCAATTTATTTGAAAAAATTTGTACTGTGCATATAAAAAGAAAATTCCGTTGTATTGAATTGCAGTGAAATGGAATCGAACTCGTGACCTTCAGAAAATCTGTGACTCTCCCAACTAAGCTATCCCGCTATTGGCAAAATTTGGTTGTTTTCCGCGTTTCGAAGTTTTTGCTTGGTTTTAACTGAAAACATCCAAAACGATTGTTTTGGCTTTTTCGTTTTCTTCGTAAATTTTAAACTCATCTTTGGAAATTCTGAAAATAGGTAAGTAAACGTGTTTTCAGTGTTTTCGAAAATTGAAAATTGAAAATAACCTGAACAGCAAAGAAAACAGATCCTAAATATCTTGAAATGGAAATTTGATAGTTTCCAAGAAATGGCAACAATTGAAATGGGAATGGGGTGGGGTGGAAAATAAAGTTTTAAATGTTTTGAATTGCAGGTGGTACAAAAAAATAATTTTGATATAATTTGCAAAAAATAAAAAAAATTGGGACCGTACATGCAATTAGTCTATTTAATTTTGGCCATTTATACTATTTTTAAAGTCTAAACTAATGGAATTGGATTGTAGGGGTCGATCGTACTTCAAAGTCCATACAAGGGGTTTTCCATCAATTTGAAAAGGGTGGGGGTACTTGACAATAGGTTCATAGTTGGGGTTGGTATTGCGCCAATAAGCCGAAAATTAATCCAGGCCAAAAAGGAATACCTGTGGTGATTTTGGGAAAACTGCATAGTTCCACCTAAGAAGCATTCATGTTATAAGCAACTCTTGCAAAACTAAAACAAGAATGGAAGAGAGAGAAGGAAGGAATTTGTAGTTAGAAGCCTATTCCACATTGGATTCAAGTAAATTAACTTAAAAAATGCACACATCTAACCTGACTAGATTTTGAATTTGACGCCTAAAGTGCTCTTAGCCTTTTCTGTTCCAGCTCTCAGGATGGGAATTAGGACACTAGAATATCAGTATCATTTAAAACACCCCACCTCCTCAGACAAAAGAGGAGTTGGCTTTCACAAGTCTATGACTATAAGACAATACGAAAGGAAAAGCAACAAAAGCATGTCTATCTCATTGAGTTTGCAAAAGTCGCTCGCAAGAGACGAAAAATATGATTGAACCATGAACGGGAAATATTGGTTCAGATAACTGATGACATTATCTTATTGAGATAAATATAATTCAAACTATATGCATATATAACTCTGGCATTATTAAGTTTCCTTAACTTCACAAACGGAGATACTTCAGAACATTTAATAAACTCTTACCAGTTTTCATTTCCATAATATATCTCAAAGTTGTAAACATTAGCCGGAAATATCAGGTATATCACATCCAAAATACACTGCAAACAGCCCAAGGCCATTCTAAGCATTTACTGATAGACAAATACAAGAAGAGTTGCCATAATTGATTGATCACAATTCTATAGATTCATTTACGATAGTCCAAGCGAATTCATTAGAAGGATGTTTCCATATTTTGGCTGGGTGGGATAGATGGAAAGAAAGGATAGGGGTGCACGGTACATCTCGACTCTTACTCCAGGGGACATGCGGGACTTAATAACTCTCTGTGTCAAATACTCTAAAGAGTACTACAAAAAAATCTATAACCAAAATTCAGAAAAAATACTAGTTATTTCAAAATTTATTGTTCATACCTTTATTCCCCACTATGACATCCTTGATTGAAGTGAAGCTCGGTAAATGGCACATTGCTTCTACTTGTGATTGAATTCCAGCAATTTCAAGCCTCTTGAAAAAACATTTCTTTGGATCATAGAAGTACAGCCGGAAATTACACAGGACGAGCAGTCCACCCGATGACTTCAAAACTCTCAACACTCGTAAACCAATTGGATCCCATCTTTGTCCTGGATCTCTCACAACAAATTTTCTAGTCCAGGAGGTCTTGATACCATATTCCTCCATCACCCATACGTCCACAATGTTAGGATATTTGTCTAAGCAACAAGTTAAATAAAGGCAATCTTCCAGTACCCCCGGATTCCCCCAAAACAAACGATTTGTGGAAGGTTTGTAAGCAGGGGGAGGTGGAAGTTCTTGGAACTGTTCGGTTTCAAGATCAAGGCAGCAGATCAATTTAGAGCTCCTAGAATAATCAACAACCCAATGAAGATTCCCATGAAGAAATGTGCCAAAAGATGGAGGAGAGAACAAAAATGGAACATCCCCAATAGACCTCCATGTATCAGATCCCAATGTCCATAGTTTTGCTTCCATTTTATCATCATCAAAAGTCTGTTTAGGGACAATTTGAATCAACTTATACTGATTATCCTTTTGACTAAATCCCAATCCACACACCAAAGGAAATGTTTGATCATTCAAAGAACTAGGAACACTCAAATGTTCCCCAATCAAGGGATTCGACACATATATCGGCCCATTGTTCTGACGATCATACATGCACATCAATCCATTACACGATCCCACAAGCTCAATCCCAAAATTAGGAAAATCAGGTGAGTTACCGATCCTCAAAATCGCATCATCACACGGTAATCCAAGCTCAACCAATATGAGATTCTGCGAATTCCTCTTATAAGATCTATTAGAATGAAGGAAAAAGCAAGTGGGCACTCTTGAAAAATGCAACTTGGTGAAATGAGGATCGGAGAACAATGACCGCCAAACCCTACACACACAGCGGCATTGTACTAGGGATTTAACTGGTAATTTCAGGAAAATCTCAACCATTATATGGCATGGCAATTTCAAAATATACGCCCTAAAATCATCAATTTTATTTCCACCAACACCATTTTCATTTTCAACTACAATGATTTTTGTAATTTCGCAACTCTTGGCCCGCTTATTTGGATCATTTTCAGTGCCAGCCATCGTACTCTTGAATTCAGAGAACAACTGCGCGATTTCACATAAAAATAATTACTTGCAAGAACATCAATACATCATAATAAGTGATGTGAAAATCAACGGCATAATATCTATAAACCTAAAGAAGAGCGAAATTCAATATCGAACGTAGAAAAACTGCGCAGATTTCACCGTGGATTCACAGTAGATGATCAATATCGAGCCTCTCCACGTACAAAATGACGGACATGTTGATGTTTCATGTGTGACCGACTGACCGTCCCTTTGAGGCATCGAATTTGACCAAATCTTTTATTTCACCCCGGTTGGTTTAATTTTTTCTGATAAATATTGATGTAATATGCAATTAAAAAGTAGATAAAAGTCGTGATTCAATTAAATGTGTGATTGAAAATAAATGAATTGTAGCTTTAATTTTGATCTAAAAACTCAAATGATTTTAGATGTTAACGTTTATTTATTTTGAAGAGTTCGTAACTCATTATCAAAGAAAAATAATTTTAAGCCTATGATTCTCATTAATGAGTTGGTGAATTTTTCAACAATAGTTTATCATAATTTTTTTTTCCTTTTTTTGCAAGAAATGACATTTTGCAGAAAACCTGATTCAGACATGGCACCAGTTAATTGCTTTTTAGTTTTTACCTAGGGTAATTATATTCCCACAACAAATTTTGCTTACTACACCACATTATAATTACACCACAATTAAAATATGTTTACAATAAATACACCACAGCAAATTTACAATTATAGTTCTAATACAATAAAAACTAAAAATACAGTGTTACTACTCGTTTCTTCTTCGATCCCTCCCATTCTTCCTGGTTTTCAGATCCCATAGCACACTCAGAATTCCTGTCAGATTCTAAGATTTTGTAGTCTCCGCTTCTCAAGCAACAACCTTACATTTGAGGCAAGCAGTATATCTCTCTAGCAAGAGTAGATGCTCCCAGCTTTGTATGGTGAACAAATTTGACCAAACTCAGCAGCCAACATATCCCTTTTGGCATACCAATGTTCTCTGTACTACAATTATATTAAGTTTTTCCACTTTGGGTATTGGAGAGCTTCCACTACAAGAACTGGTGTGATCCTTTATTTGCCTCCATCCAAATTCACAATTATTTGGAAGCGAGGTCAAAGTCTAGGCTGCTCCTGCAACAAGAGGCTAGAAGTAGGCTTTTCAAATAGTGTAGGTAGGCTCATGGAATGGATGTTAGATTAGTAAAATATTGAGAACAAGAAGTGACATACATTCTTCCAGTTCTCCATTCTCCTAAGCACTTCAATAAAGAATTGGAAAGAAGCAATTCCTTGAACTTAAAAGGAGAAAAAGTGAATGACGGAATTTTTTTTGAAGAACAAAATGGTGCAAGTGTTATGCCCTAAACTCAATCGATTTAGGTTGTAAACACTTTAATATGTTTAATACATTTTCATGGCAAGTCTATTATTTATTTATTTTGCTTTTCTAAAGAATTATATTAAATA
>CAIGRP010036503.1:0-10156 GCA_903798385.1 Fraxinus cuspidata
GCTAAATAAAAGAAGTTGAAAAGATAATTCTACCCTTAATAAACAATAAAATAAAATAATCATATTTCTTAACAGGATTCACACGCTGGTTCGGTAGGGGCCCTAGTACACCTGCTGGATTGGCATTCGTCTTTGGTGCCACTGAAGTTGGTTGGAGGCGAAGTTCGTCCTCAATTAGCCGAGTGACTCCTATCGTATCAGCTAAGGTGTTGGGTTGTTTAATTTTTACATCTAGGCGGACGTCATCTCGAAGTTCTGCAATGAAACAACCAATTAGAAAATTTTCGAGCAGGCCATCGACTCAATGGGAAAGCTTTTCGAAGGCTTCCTGGTAAGCTGCTACGGTTGAGGTTTGTCTAAGCCGAGTAAGAGCTTCCGACGAATATTCGTAATCGATTGGACCAAAACGGAGAAGGACTGCTTTGTTGAACTCCTCCCAAGTCAGCAGTCCACGAAATTTCGTCAACCACCACCGATGCCATTGTAGGGCGATACCTTCTAGATGGAAAGATGCTAGCTGGACTTGTTGGTCACAAGCAAGGTTTTAAAACTCAAAGTATTGTTCTGCCTTGTAAACCCAGCCACTTGGATCCTCACCATTGAACTTTGGAAAGTGCAGCTTCAGATGGTGATGATGCTCGTTTGGGGTATGGGATCGCACAGCGTTTGGAAAATGTGATGTTTCCCCTGGGCAAAATGGGTTGACTTCCCTGGCCAGTGGCGTTAGAGACTCTTAATGCTTGGAACTCTGTTAATACAGTTCGTAGAGTAGCATTAATTTGGTAGAAATTGGACTCATGTCGAGCCAAGGCTTCGTTCACCTCATTGAGAAATTCCATATCGGTTTTGCCACGAGTGTCCATCATCGGAAATGCGCACTGATACCACTGATAAGTTCGAATTTACCAGAGGCAAAATAGAGAAAATCAAGTTAACAGAGAAGAAATAGAGAACACGAAAGGGAGTAATTGAACTGTTAACTTCCTTGCGTTTTTTATTGAAGACAACCACGACTATATATAGTAGTCTTACAATGCTAGAAAGAATTAATGAGGAACAGTACTATCCTACTGGAGCTAAAGATAAGCACTGCGTGGCTTATTAAATGGAACAAACAAACTGAATAAATAGACTTAAGTCCACCCCCACGTGTTCACTTAAGCTGATAACAACAATTATAGGAATCAGTTGCATGGCTGGGCTTTATGAATGGTGGATGGACAGGTATCATGTTCCAACTTTTGATGTGGGATTCACACCACTATGCAATTTTGCTACAAATTTTCTTCTAGGCATTCTGCATTTCAGAATATCAAATGAATGAATTGAGTCATCGCTTAGACATAAGTTACATTAACCACTCAATTAGAGGAGAAGAGTCCATCGTAAAATTAGAAATTCCGAGGCTTTATCGATTAGGGGCCAAGAGATATACAACATGAAAATATACAGGTGGAAGGAGAGGTGGTTGGATTCTGTTGAAAACAGGGTCGTACAAGATTTTGAGGCGACAACAAATAAATATACATGTTGAAGGAGAAGTGGTAAGGTTCTGTTGAACAAAGATCAGATTTTTATACAGAATTACATTTCAAACTTAGCATACATGATAATTACTTGTGTGTCCATAATTTGGTAAAGTTAATGAGAACTGGGTGAAGAAACAAGAAGACAAATACAGACAGGGACAAAAGAGCAAATAAAGCACAATAAATCTTTAAAATGAAACAAGAAGAATCAGATAGAAATATCACAGAGAGGAAAATGCAAACATAGCCCAGACAGCGGCCTTTTTTTGTTTTTTTTTGCCCTTTTTCAATTGATTAAATTAACACCACTTTTTCTGCATGCATTTGAAAGAAAGCTACCCTTTTTCAAATCTTGATTATTTTTAGTAAAAACCCACAAAGAATTATCAAAACCTGCATTCTGCAATTCAGATTTCAGTAAAGACCCCTAAGAATCAATCTACTTGGACGTTGAAGAATATTAGTAGATTTACTTATAACCAATGGCGTTTTTTAATGCGCTCCATGTTTGTCTTTTTCTTCTTTTCCCTTTTGAATCATGGATAGTTGTGGGCGTATAGTAGAGTGCATGTTTCGCTAAGCTTCAAAGTTTAGTTACAAGTACTTGTACAAGTTTCAACTTTCAAATGCATTATAGTAAGTTAAAAAATAATTTACTTAACTTAATGGTACTTGAGTGACTCGTAGTCAGATGTTAGACATTGTCTAGGCAACTACCATATATATTGCAAGAAATTATCCAATAATAAATTGACTAAAAGTTTATATTTGTTTGAAAATTTACATAAATTGAAGTTCGCGTTCAATTTTATGTTCATAGTAACCTTAGCTTGCTCATTTGAGTTCATAGATTGAAGAACAAAATAAGTTAGAATAGAAACCTCTAAACAATAATTTTTCCTATTTTAATTACTTATAAGAAAATAATTATATAAATATAATTGTTCTTTTCCACTTTTTCGAACAGTATAATATTCATTTTGTGTCAAGTGTTATCCAGATTTATTGGTTATACGAATATATTCACTAGAACACTATACGAGCCAAAACTGTAAGGCTACATTTGATAGCCAACCTTTTCCATTGAAAATGGAAAAAAATAAAAGAAAAAATCCATTTCCACCCTGGCATGGAAATTTTTTTCCCACCCAGTCGCCTGTTTTCCAGCTTTCCAATAAATTCATTTTCCCAACTTTTTGGTGGGAAAATGAAATTCTAGCTTCTGGCCAATTTATTTTTTTTTATTATTTTTTTTTTTGGCGATGGAAATAACTTTTATAACCAATTATAAAAAAAATTCACTTTAATAGACAATTTCAATATAAAATAAAGTCAAATGAATACTAAACTTTAATGAAAAATAGTTTTCAAGCAAGTAATTTTTTTATTTTTGGCAATGGTAACAAAATCCATAACCAATTGTTAAAAAAAAAAAAAAAATTCATTTTATTGGACAATTTCCATATAAAATTAAGTCAAACGTGAACAAAAAGATCCAAATTTTCAAAATTTTCCAAGGTGAAAAATTATACCAATAAAACATATTTAATTAACAATTCCCTGCAAAACATGTTCTAAGCAATTACTTTCCCTAGAATTCGTTTTATCTCCACTCATTTTCCANACGTGAACAAAAAGATCCAAATTTTCAAAATTTTCCAAGGTGAAAAATTATACCAATAAAACATATTTAATTAACAATTCCCTGCAAAACATGTTCTAAGCAATTACTTTCCCTAGAATTCGTTTTATCTCCACTCATTTTCCACCCTTGCAATCAAACGGACCCTAAGAGAGTATAAATAGGTGGCGTACTCCTGTAATATTTCGTTCACGATTCAAAATACATATTGTTCTCTCTAACAGTATTCTGATAACCGATGAATTTAAACGCAGTGGTCTATACCAGATTACATAGCAAAAGGTTTATTCGAACGAATTTTTCATAGAACCAAACCAAATAAATCAAATTGAACTCAGAACCTATATGCAAGCAAAGGAAAAGATCTAATCCTCACGCCAATGATTTCGGCAAGTCTCCCTCTTGCATATGTAAAATGTTGTCATTGGTTCATCTGCCGACCGAATCTGCACTTGGTAGAAACCAGCTTTCCCATAGTTGCATGCAGGACATGTTGCTGCACACAAAATGATCTCTAAGTAACCTCAAAATGGATCAAATCTATCCGAAGCAGAATCAAGAATAATAATAATAATATTAATCATTATTATTATAATAATAATATATAATTTGCTAAATTCCAACTTCAGTAATTTAATGCATCAGCCCGGGAAAGTAGAAGTACACACCATGTCTACTGCTAACTGCTATGTAAACGAAAAAGACCTGTAGATTTTTCTAAATTAGAAACTTGATGAAATTGCTCACCAGTACGTGTGTATTATTATCTAAGCTGTGCATTCATAACTAGGGTCGACCACTCGACACTCGACCTTGTACTGGGGAATTGCGATTGTGAATATAACATGTGAGACGTGAAACCATAAATATGTTGGTCTGCCCTAGTGCACCACATTTGGGTATAGAGAAATCAGCATAAACTTGAAAGGCCATAAGAAGTCATGATGATGCTGTTTCAGTACGGAGCGGGTAACGAGCTAGAGGAAAATTCCCAAAATAGCTCAAAAATGTGAACTGAGTAACACATGGGATGAAAATTATAGATAGTTTAGACGTTTTTGTTGTCTTAGATGTCAAAACAGCATCTTGATGCATTTGATTGGCAGAAATCGCCTCTCCATTTACGAAAAATGCTAAAAATCATATTTATTATGTTCTCTAGTGGGTTAAATCAATCAATAACCACTAAAGTTTTAACCAAATCTCTACTTACACACCCAACTTTAAAAGGTTACTCAATATTCACCTATCTTTCAATTAATTACCCATCCACCGTCCTTTAAGAAAACAGTTCCAACTGTCGTCGGAAAATCCCACTTGACTAACGGAAACCCAACGTGACAAGTTGACAACGTGAAATCTATCCAAATCGGCCAAATGGTACCCAACAAAATGTGACTTTCCCTTCATTTTACAATGTCTTTGTAAAATGAAGGGAAAGCTATGTCTTCTTGACTGCGATTTTATTAAGTTAAGACTCATTTGGCACCGTCAACTTGTTGGGATTTTTGTTTGCCACATGGGATTTTCCATCAGCAATTGAAATCGTTTTCTTAATGGATGGTGGATGGGTAATCAATTGAAATAGGTGACTATTGAGTAACTTTTAAAGTTGGCCGATTAACTAGAAACCTAATGAAAGTCCAGTGAACATTTATTGATTTAACCCCTGTCTAGTCTTATCTAGTATTGAGTACCAAAGATACCCTAAATATTGTGTCAATTTGATTTGTCAAACCTTTTTGTTATTGATTTTTCCTAATGAGTGAACACCATAGAAGGTAATTTCAGTCTCTGTTGAACTTATAAAGGCTATGACCCTTCTTCAAAGAAAAAAATAACTTCTATCATTGACGAACAAATTTCAAAAGAGTCCACAACGCAATATTAGTTTAAAAAGAAAAAGTAACTAAAAGTGCAGAACACACATTACCAACAGCAGAAGCATTCCCAAAAACTCTTCACTTCCAAGATTGAAAAAAAAGACTCGAAATAATCAATCAAATAAGTAAAAAAAAAAAACTTACTGTCAGTAGTGGGTAAATTCTGCTGATCATTTTCAGAAAAGATGGGATCAATTGCTTTCTTAACCAAGCGCATATGTCTCTTTATCTTTACCTGTTAAAATAGCACATAATATATGAGTAATTGCAAAAGGAGTGAACCACAGATAATTTAGCATAAGATTAAACGAATTACCCTCTTCTCTATCTGACATACATATGGACATGTGGGGCAGAAAAATCTGGCAGAGTGCCCGGTATTAGGCAGCTCATACAGCAGCATATTCCCACAAGTCGGGCAAAATTCCATTTCCACTCTAGCTCACCAGCTAATTCAATAATGTTAGTAAGAATCTACAGAACGGAAAAAAAAAAAAAAAGTTTTTGCAACTTAAATTAATTATCGAGTAATCATAATAGAAACATGATAGAAATAAGAATCAAAACCCATAATAAAAACTAATCAACCATGATACAAGCACTTCAGAAAGAATACAAGTTAAGCCACGTCTCATGTTCTATCATATATGGATAGTTTACGAAAGTATGAGATTTGATAAGCCAAACCGGAATTTTAACAAACACCTTGCAGATACATAAATTTGAAAGCAGGAAGTACAAATTTCTTAAATCATTATAAAGCAAAGACTCGAGAAGATAAATTTCTCTCACTTTTAAATTAACTTTAATTTAGCAAAACAGCCATAAAGGTACTTGCCTGTACAGCAATCTGAAGAGTAAAGTTGATAATACAGGGTTTAGGAGAGACCTTCAGACCTAAAGCCCTAAATTAATCCGTTTACGTTAAATACGTAGGAATTAAGATTGGAAAGGTTTGAGGGATTTTTACACTATAGGTCCCTAATCTTTTTACTTATCTCAATTTCATCCAAATAAATTTAAATAGACAAATCATCTCTAAACTTTTCATATTGATGGTCCCTCCGAATGATTTCGTCCAATTTTTCCAACACTTAAAAGGACTTTTACCCTTTTTACTTAAATTAAACTCTGAAGGAAAGAATGAAAAAGACAATTGTTGAGATTGTGCCACCCCGAGATTAGTAGTAAGCATTGCCGAACTAAAAGGTTTACATTTTTGTCAAAGAAGGCAGAAATAGAGTGGATATGGTCACGATGAGACAAAGCAATAAGGCTATCTTAGGACTCAAGATCTTAGAGTGTGTTTGAGCCACATTATTTTGAAAAAATGTATTTTGGAATAGTAGATTGATGGAGAATGTATGGCTGAAAAAGAAGAAAAAATTATTGATGTAATATAAAATATTATTTTATTGAAGAATGTGTGGTTGAAAATGAGTAGAAAAATGAGAATGAAAAATATAATATATACCAAACAGGGGCTTAGTATAGTTATAGACAGAGTCAACACAATATATAGGCTATCCCAGGATTTAAGAAGCAAAGTATACCACCACCATTTATACAACAAAAAGGGCATCATCCTACCCCTTCGGGGGTGGCCGAGTTGGTGGAGCAGATGAGCGCGAAGACCAAAAGTTATGAGTTCAAATTCCCTGCCAACACTTTCTCAATTGAGCCGTCACACCGGGCTTGCTTAGTGCGATTTACTTCTCATGTGTGGTTTGCGAGCTACTACACATGGAGCGGGGTTTACCTAGTGCGCACTCACAGTGGTCGAACCTCAATCCCTTTGGGGTGGTCGAGCTCCGCTGGCGGGTAGCGATTGTGGGTTCCTACTTCAAAAGAAAAAAAGGGCCTCATCCTCCTATGCCTATTAGTACATAACTTGCTAGCCAACTTATTATACTAAATCTAAAGACCTAAGCAAGTTTATCATCTTGTCATTGCCAAATACATAATCCACTTGTGCATAGTGATATTAGACATGAAATGAATGGCGTTTATAGGAGAATGAGACACGATTCAATTTCAAGAACAAAAAATGAGTTTGCCCATGTAAAATTGATGGGAAAATTATGAGTGTTATAATGGAGAATGTGTATAAGAAAAAATTTGAATTTGTGTATAATATTATTTTATTGAAGAATATGATATTAAAATGAGGTCAAATTATTGTTCGATAATACATTTTGATGGAAAAAAATGTGACTCAAACAAGAGCTGGAAGTATATAGAAGCTTTCGAAGAACCATGTCCATTGACTCCTAAAGAACGAGTCATTGTCCAAGTTTTCTCAAAGAAAGCTCATACCATCTCCTTTCTTTACTATTCACACGACATTTGAAAAATGTGTCATCTTAAGATCATCTTGGTGTTTTTGTTGGTGCCTAGCGGTAACGTCCTCTCCCCTAATTTAGAATCGGAAGATTCTACTAGAGTGGAGTAGGATTTTAATTTATTCCTTCTTCATCGAAACCTACAAATTTCAAGGCATTGACAAGCTTCAAATTGTACTCAAATATCTTTAAAATGTGTAATCTGAATATCATATTGGTGTTTTTATCGATAATATCGGCCTTGTGCTTTTTTGGAGGAGAGTGCGACCCCTCCTAAATCGAAATCAAAATCAAAATCAGGTGATTTTGCTAAAATAAAACATGATTTTAGTTTTATCAAGGTGAGAAAACAATAACACGATTTATTTACAAAAGAAATAAAGATTTTTCATAATTCTCCTTGACTTCTTTTCGATTCTTGAATTTTAGATCGTTAAAAAGCTACTTTTGATTCTTCACGAAGATGGAAGAGTGGGCAGTACCTCATGAAGAACATCTGCGAAGTGAACCGTCAATCATGTTTCCAAGCTTTCTTCTCGACAATATTTTCGTGAGATCAGATTAATAAATGTGAATCCGTATTAGAAATTTGACACTCATCATATAAATCTTTCTAAATAGAAGGTAGGACTTGGGTGTATTAATCTTATCTTTCCAAAATCGTGATTATGATTAAAAATTAGAAATTGGGTATATTCCATCTCATCTTTCCAAAATCTATCTCCAACGACATCCAAATTAGGAAAAGAAACTTTCCTTGTTTCCATTCGTGTTTCAAATCCATATTTGTAATTAGCTCTCACCTTAATTTATCTTGGTTAGAAAATAAGGTATCTTTGATTTTTATACATTGTGAAGATTGATTTTATTTTTCAATCGATATTCTTTCTTTAGATTATTTTTTATAAATATTTGCATGGACTTTTTCTAATAATTTAATCACGATAGATCTTGGTTTGTGATGATTAATAACAATAAACATACTAAATAAAAAAATTAAATTAAACAAATAAATAGGCAAGATTCCTCTCTCAAACCCCCACTCGTAGCCTTCTTGCAATCACCCAACTCCACGGCGCCCGGCCAACATTCATTCCATTCTATTCCATACCTCAACCCAACCCCCTCTCATGAAATCTCCATGGAGTTCTCGTTGGTTTAGTTAATGGCATCCTCGTTCCTTCCTTAAAATAAGTGGTTTGCAGTTAGTAATCCTAATCATGTTACGCATCTTCCAACGAAACTCTAATCATGATTAAGTAGTAACTTCATATCAAGTGAATCAAGGACCGCACTCTACGTCATTCTGCTCATGTGATAATTTGGCTGAACCCCAATTTGGGGAGCTAAACCCTCATGGATGAGGTGAGATGGGTAAAGGCGTTTTAGAGAAGATCTTCATACAAGATTTTGTATTAAGCGGATGATGTAACAACTCATTGAATGAGTAGCTATATTCAATCAAACAAGTCAAGTCTGATCTTACATATCAGGCCTAGGGCTGTCAAGCCGTCACAACATTGAATGCAGCATGACCTAAAAATGAATGATTGATGTCTATGACGAGAGGCCCCAACCGCTAGAATGAGGTCATATGTCTCTTCATCCAACGACTTTTACTTATCATCTTTTACTATAAAAGCTTACATTTAATGTTATTTTGAGGGTAATGCAAGTTTAAACTCTCAAACTATAACTTTGTTATATCACTATTTTATTTATTACTGTTGACATCCTTTTTATATTGGAGACTCACATTTAAAGTTGTCTCACACTCATATATTTACTTCTCTAACTTACTTGATCGTCGGGGTGCGCGCTAGCAACTCCACTCTATCGGAGGAAGTCGCGTGTGACTAACGATTTGTTCAAGTGTGTGGAACTGGACTTGACTTGCGTGGACGTGAGAGAATTTGAGATCTGTTGGCAACATTGAAAGTACTTTCTTTGGGGTTAACAAGTCACTCCAACTTATTATCACTATTTCTCATTAAGCCTTTTTCTTTGTTCCAGACTAGTAAATGAACTTTTATTTCACTTTGGATACTTCCGTTTGTCCGCCTCTACTAATCTTAACATTTTTCACACACAGGAGGACACATACATTTTGAGTTAGGGAGGTTCAATTAAACTTGTAAAAAAGTTATTACCAGTTTGCCAACTACAATGTTGAAGTCAATCGTTAGTTCAATCCTTGTTGCTATATAAAGTCAAGTTGTTTTTTTAAAAATTATTATCCACTGCAATTTGAAAAGAGCAAAACTTGCAGCCAAATCTTCTAATGATTGAAAAACAATTGACTTCGTATCCCATATAAAGTTTTCTAATAAATTGTTGTAAATTATATTGAGAATTTGTCACTTAAAAATAATAAATGTTAATAAAACAGTTGAATTTTTTTTAAGAAAAGACGAGTTAAGACATTTATTTTTAAGACACACATTTGACAAGTGTCTAAATATTTTCGATATTCATTTGGACCATTTGATATGTCTACAATGTAGTTCTTGAAACTAGTTTCGAGATGATGTAGGCGATTTATGAATTTTGCTAGCGTACGATTATCGGAGAATTATTAAAATTAGTATATTCTTGAAATTTTTGAAATATTAGTTTGAAATAACCTACTTTTACGTGCTGTAACATTTGCTACAATTGACAGTTTAATGCGTCGTTAATAACATGAAAAACTAGTTTGTGATCCTTTCGAAATAGCATTAAAAATGCAAAATACAATATTTTGATTTCGTTTAATATCTC
>CAIGRP010036506.1:0-16436 GCA_903798385.1 Fraxinus cuspidata
TTTTTACTGAAGAAATGAGTTAAATGGGGGAAAATTGGGTATTTTTGAGTTAAAAACTGAATGGCAATTTTGTCATTTTATCAATTAAAACTTTTTGAATTTTTTTTTTTGTAATATGAGTCAAAGGCCATTTGTCCAAATATTTTGTTCAATCCGGCTGTTTGGCCAAATTCCCTATAAATAAATAGTTAGAAGCGGGCGGGTTGAGTCTGGATGGATTCGGGCCACCGCCACTAGGAATATGTTGGCTAGCTAAAAAGAGGAAAAAATACTTTTTTTTTTTAATTTCAATGTTCAAATTGTTTATTCTTTTGTATTTTTGAGTCAACAAAATTACTTGTTTTGAAATTACTTGTTATTTTACTGTCAAAATAAATGTGTATTGTTAGTTTTTTTCACTTGTCACATTAGCGAATTTGTTTGATTTTCTAATGGTGAGTTATTGAGTGATGGATGAGACAATGATTTGATAATTTTGGTAACAAATCGAAAGTTTTTAAAGATTACTGATCAGTGAAAAATATTGTGCAAAATTCAATGGCCTTTTGAAAATTTATCTCTAGAGAGGTGGGCATGTCGAGTTACTTGTTATATTGGAAGATACATTTAAGAGGGTAAAATAAAACAAAATGAATAATGGACATTAAAATATATTTCACTAAATTGACATGTCCATTGTATATATTTTTATCTCAACAATAAAACTTTTTAACCTTATCGTGTTTGATAGGTTTGAGATTATCCTCTACCTTAGTGTCTTAATGCAAAAGTATACAAACTAATGAGTGACATTTAAGAATTTGCGAGGAAATTATATAACAAAAACTAGTCAACTAACATTTGTGTTGAATTATTTTGCTTAATTACCTAGAATATTCCACATAACGCATTTATTATACTTGCAATTGTTTCAAGCTCATGTATTTGTAATGAATAACGCTTTCTAGCACTATTGGTGCTAAAACAACATCCTCTGCGATATGTAGATAATTTTAAATGATAAATTCAATTAAATGTCGTGTTATGGACTCGTTTAGTTGGACATTCACGTGCTGCCATATAAAATGGTGTTTTAGCACAAATGATGTTATATAACATTACTAAGTTGTAATTAGTAGTAATCAATCCGCTAGAATGGTAAGAGCATCTCCATCGTAACACCATGAATTATTATACATGTGTTAAGCAAAATGAGTATGGAGAGAAGATCGTACTTTCTTTCGAAATTGCTTCGAATGTTTTTTCATGTAATGCAAATCAAAATCTACTTAAACAAGTAGACATATATAGAATGGAACACAAAAGCTTGTAAGAAGAATTCATGAAATTGCTAAAAATAACACATAAATAAATAAATAAATTCTTCCGTTTAAGTTAAAACTTTTAGATAGTGATTTAATACGACAGAAAAGTGTATAAAGATCTTATATTAAAAGATTTACACAATACTTCTATTAAAAAAATAAATGAGGTTTACTTGTCTCATTGTAGTTGACCTTTCATTCAGATTGATGTATTACATGCTTATACTTTGTGACACATACAATTTATAATTTTATTAAAACTAGTTTTTTATCATCTTTTTTAGTTAAAAGTTGTAACCTCAAAATGATTTTATTATACCCGAAACCTCAAATCCATGTGTAGAAGGCCAATTAAAACATATATACCTTAAAAATCCAAACCCTAAAATTTTCAATAAGAAGCCACCATTAGTGAATTGTCTAAAAATAACTTAGGATAATTTATTCTAAATGTTCATAGTACAATTGCTTAAATATGGAGGATACAATTCTAAAGCAGGTGCATAAATAAATCGTTACTCTCACATTTATAGAACACGTCATCTCGAATTTTATTCCTTCTTCCATTGCTTCTTCTACCGATACAATACTTAGGGCATGTTTGAGCCCCACTTGTTGGGTTAAAATGCATTTTTAAATAGTAAGTTGATGAAGAATGTGGTTAAAAATAAGAAAAAATTTCGAATTTGCTTGTAATATTATTTTATTGAAAAATGCATTATTAAAAAGAAGAAAGATAAAATGTATTTTGAAAAAAAGGGGAATCAAAGAAGGGCTTAATCAAAAAATTTCTTCCATTTCATTCATAAAAAATAAACCTGTTAAAAAAGAAAAATAAAATAAAATAAAATAATGAATCAAACACATAACATATATAAATATGAACAAAAAAAAAACTTATCAAATGTGCAAAGCATTAATTCACAAAATCTCTTTCATCTCACCATTAAATAATAAACATGTCCAAAAGAAAAATAACTCGAAAAAATAATAATAATTACCACAACATAAAATCATGAATCAATCAACAACATAAATGTGAACAAAAAAGTATAAAAATAATGAAAACTTGCATATTAATCAATTGCAGAAAATTAACCCAGGTCATATGAATCCATAGATTTTCGATGTTTGAGACTTTCTCCTTTAGAGAGAGAGAAGGGAGAAAAGAGTGAAACTAAAAGTGTGAAAAATCGAGACAAATGGATTTGTTGTTGCTGCATTTGACACGCTACAAATATTCAGAACAGGAGTTAAAACTCTTATCCAATAATAAAAAAGGGAGTTACCAAATGAATAGAAAGATAACGAAATTGGACGGGCTGATACGCGGATATTTCGCTCTCTTTGAGGAGATTCAAGCTCTGTGCAGTTGGCAAAACCTAAAACACAGTGCAATAGAACTTCTCCATGATTTATCCCCTCCAGGATACAGCAGTCCTACTATTCGTTGTATGGCTCAAACAAACTCTGCAGAAGTAGTTAAATTCAAAGCTCTACTAAAAGAGACACCCTTCTTTGCTCAATAGTCTTTCAAGGAAAATGAGTAAGAATGTAAGGAAAAAAGCTAAAAGAGTCGTGATTGTTGTGGGTGATGAATGACCAATGAATGATCCTATTTTTAGGTAAAAATAGGCCACCCAAAATAAAGAGATGTCATAAAAACATAAACCCTTTCATATTTCATTTTTCAAATCTCTAACCTCTTCACTTTTCTAACTCCCAAAACCTACAAACCTATTAAAAGAAAATATAATGCAAGAATTTTTTATATTAAAATGCACCAACATTCTCCCACTCATTTTAATATAAAATAAAAAGAAAGATTACTAGACAAAAAGGGACTATCATGCATCATGAAGGTGGGCTTTGCATTGAAGCTTCACTCCAGAGACAATATTGTGCTTAGCATTGAACTATGACTACATAAGAGAAATAAATAATTATTGTCCACACATAATAATCCCGGTGTTGATATGAGCTTCAATAGCAGCACATTACGACCTTGTGCTAATCCCAATTTCGTGAGTGTATTTGAGAATAAACCCAATTCTCATAGGAAGCGCCCCCCATCTCTACACTCACGTAGGTGAAATCTATCAAGAGTGCTCATATAATATTTGCACCCCACTCATAAGAGCTATATATCTCATTAAAAGTTTTTTTAAGAGAACCCAACCTCCAAAAGCATTACAGGATAAATGCATTCACATCATAGGGATGATAATAATAAGATAAATAAATAGATAGTGCATTTATTGCGACCACCATATGATTCATTTTTCCCATTGAACCCAGCTCTCAGGATCTCTAATCTCTGGGTTGGGTATCTTCAACGTAGCTCTTGTTTACATGAGCTTCAATCTCATCCACTTCGATGTGCTCCACACCTTTTCTCTTGACAAAAGCCTTTGTTAGTGAATTTGCAAGATTATTACAAGATTTCACTTAATCAACATTTATGATGTCATTACTTAGATAAGATCTCACAGTACCGTATTTTCTCTTGATAGGTTTGGATTTACCGTTATAATAATGATTTTGTACTCTACCAATTGCTGCAATGCTACCACAATGGATTAACACAGATGGAACTGATTTTTCCAACAAAGGAGTTTCACATAATAAATCCCTTAACCATATTTTTAGGTAACAGATAAATATTTCATTAAATTCTCTATGGTATGCCAATGATCTCTTCCTGGCTTGCTACTAAATCTGCTAGGTATTCCTACTGCATATGCAATATTAGGTCTAATGCAATCAGTTGCATAACGCAAGCTTCCAATTATGCTAGCATATTCCTTTTGATTAATCACGTGATTTTCATTATTCACAGAAAATAAGTGAACATTAGAATCAAAAGGAGTAGTGACATGCTTAAAATCATAATACTTATATTTTCCACATTCTGTGAACATAGACTGATCAAGAAAAATGCCATCACCTATTTTTTGTGATTTTCATACTCAAAATGAAATAAGTTTTTAACAAAATCTTTCATATCAAAATGGTTACAAAGCATGGTTTTTGTCTCATTTATAATATGCAAATTTGAACCAAATATCAATAAATCATCCACATAGAGACTAAAAGTGATATGTGAATTTTCAGAAGATTTGTAATATATGCACTTATCACATTTATTGGTTTTAAAACCATTTTTAATCATGTAGGAATCAAACTTTTCATGCCACTGCTTAGGTGCTTATTTCAAGCCATATAGGGATTTATTTAGCTTACTCACTTTATTTTCTTGTCCAGGCTCTACAAAGCCTTTGGATTGATCCATATAAATTTTCTCATCTAGATCTCCATTCAAAAAGACAATTCTTACATCTATCTGATAAATTCCAAGATTATAAATTGTAGCTACTGCAATCAACAATCTAATGGATATGACTCTGTTATCGGAGAAAAGTATCAAAAAAATCAAGGTTAGATTTTTGTTTAAATTCTTTTGCAACAAGTCTAGCCTTGATTTTATCGACTGTACCATCTAGTTTATATTTTTTTTTCTAAGAACCCATTTACAATCAATAGTTGTACAACCAGATGATAATTCTACCAATTTTTAAGTGTTGTTGGAGATTAAAGAATCAATGTCATCATTTACAACATATTTCCAAAATACAACATCACGTAAAGTAAAAGCTTCTTATAAAGAAAGTGAAGTCTTCTCAATATTGAAAACATAGTAGTCAAGGCCAAAAATTTATCAACTCTAGCTCTTTTACTCCTTCTAGGTTCAATTTGGAAATTTTCTTGGTTTGAAAAAAAGGAGTAGAAGAACTTGACTTTAATAAAATATTTCGTCTTAATTCTTCACTCCACTATTTTTTGGTTTTGAAAGGAAATTTATCTATGTGAAAAATAGCATCACCTGATTCAAAAATAATATTATTATCAATATCTAAAATTTTGTAGGATGTACTATTTACTGCATATCCAAGAAAAACATAGTTCTAACACCCAATTTTGGAATTTTAGTATATGTTAACCTTACAAAATCTACACAGCCCCAACCCCTTAAAAATCACAAGTTTGGCTTATACCTTTTCCACAGTACAAAAGTGTGATTTTTGTTTTCTTGTGGGACCCTATTCAACATATAACATGCAGTTAAAATTGTTTCATCCCAAAAATTTGAAAAAGCACCTGACTCAATAAGCATAGCATTTGTCAATTCAATCAAAGTTCTATTATTTCTTTCAGCCACACCCGTTAGATGCAGGTGAGTATGGTGGAGTAGTCTCATGAATTATTCCCAAAGACTGAACAAAAGAATTAAAAATAGTAGAGTCACACTCTCGGTCTCTATCACTTCTAAGTTTTTTTTATTTTTCCACAAAATTGATTTTCAACCTCTTGGAGGAAAACATTGAATTTATCAAAAGCATTACTTTTATTTTTCAATAAATAAACATAAGTATATTTTAAAAATCATCAATTCAAGTGATAAAATATATGTTTACTCCACGAGTTAAAATTCATTCAAACTCACAAAGACCCATATGAATTAATTTTAAGAATTCTTTGAAATTTTTGCTTGACTAAGATTTCACATTTTTTGAAGCTTGACTAAGATTTCACATTTTTTGAAATCATTTTTCAGTCTTGAGAGTAATCCTAAACCATTCATGATTCTCACATATCTATTGTTTATATGACATAAACGAGCATGTAAAAAATTCATAGAAGAAAGCATGTAAACAAAAGTATATTTTGTCTTACTACTTTCAATATTCAATTTGAACATTCCATCAAAAGCATAAACCTTACCCACAAATAAACCCTTTTTAGTAACCAAATATTGACCATATTTCATAGTCTCTCTAAAATCAACCTCATTAAGAAGAAAACTTGACATCAAATCCTTCCACATTGACAGTGCTTGTAAAACATCTTTCGAAGTTAGCACACATCTCGATGTGAATTTCAGTTCAACCTCACTACTCCCAACAATCTTGGTTTTGCTAGAATCACAAAGTATGATGGTTTTCTCTTCCTCAAAGGGAGTGTAATTCTTGAATCAATCTTTATCATAACAGACATGCTTATTGGCACTAGAATCTGTCTACCATCTTTCAACATATTGTACCATGTTAATGTCTGTAATCATTACCACAAGTGGCTCTTCGATTACATTAGCCTGAGGAAAAGGCTGCTGTTTTTGAAATTTGCAATTTCGAGCAATATGCCCACTTTTGCCACAGACAAAACATGCATTATAAATTTGATATTGAGAAGGAGGGCTTTGGTTCATATTTTCTAGTTCGGGTTTCTCCAACTGTGAGGTTTACCATAAATTTTCATATTTTTATTTATTGGCTTCAACTGACTATTTCTAGAAAACTGATTATTGGGCAAGTGATTATTTGCAGCAATTAAATTTAGTTTCATGCAGAATGTCCATTGCTTTCTTGTGTCATCAGTGCTTCTTAGCCTCTAGCTTCCTCCTCTACACGGATACGAGTGATCAAGGTTTCCAAGGACATCTCTTTCTGCTTATGGCGCATTGATTTTTGGAACTCTTTCCATGATGGCAATAGTTTGTCAATGTTTGCAGCCGCAACAAGGTTGTCCCCAATTTTGATGTCTTCAGATCAAACCTCTATAGTAATCATTTGAAAATCTTGTGCTTGTTTTGCCACATATTTTTTATCCACCATTTGATAGCAAAAGAAGCGGCTAGCAACGTATTTCTTTGCACTGGCTACCTCAGTATCATATTCATTTTGTAAAGCCTTCCACACTTTCTTTGCAGAGGAGTAAGTGGTATTGTAATAGTCATAAAAATTATCTGCTAGGCAATTCAAGATGTAACACCGACAATTATACTCATCTCTATTATATTTATACTTCCCTTTATGAGCTTGAAGTTCCTCTTTGTTCATATTATCAATAAAGACCTTGTTTAGATTCTTCTCAGTCAGGATGTAGGAGACTTCGAGAAGATTGAGGTAAAATAGGAATTTGCTGTTCCACCGCTTAAAATGAACTCCCTTAAAACGAAGGGACTTTTTGAGATCTCCGGCGTTGTCAACAAGATTCTCAAGTGCTAACTCCATTTGTTTGATTCTCCTTAAAATTGTTGGTGAAATTTCAATAATAAAAAATGGAGTTACAAAATGAATAGTAAGATAACGAAATCGGACGAACTGATGCGCAGATATTTCACTCTCTTTAAGGAGATTCAAGCTCTTAAAACCTAAAACATGATGCAGCAAAACTTCCCTATGACTTGTCCTCTTTAGGATACAACAGCCCGACTATTCGTCATATGACTCAAACAAACTCAGCACAAGTAGTTGAGTTCAAAGCTCCACTAAAAGAGACAACATTCTTTACTCAATAATCTCTCAAGGAAAATGAAAAGATAACGAAATCGGACGAACTGATGCGCAGATATTTCACTCTCTTTAAGGAGATTCAAGCTCTTAAAACCTAAAACATGATGCAGCAAAACTTCCCTATGACTTGTCCTCTTTAGGATGCAACAGCCCGACTATTCGTCATATGACTCAAACAAACTCAGCACAAGTAGTTGAGTTCAAAGCTCCACTAAAAGAGACAACATTCTTTACTCAATAATCTCTCAAGGAAAATGAGTGAGAATTTAAGGAAAAAAGCTAAAAGAATCACGATTGTTGTGGTGGTGATGAATGCCCAAGGGATGGTCATATTTATAGGTAAAAATATGCGACCCAAAATAAAGTGGTGTCATAAACACATGAACCCTTTCACCTTTCATTTTACAAATCTCCAACCTCTTTACTTTCCTAACTCTCCATACCTACAAACCTATTAAAAGATAATATAATGAATGAATTAAAATGTATCAACCCTCTTTAATTTTAAAGAGAAGCTCAACCATTCAGGGCCTTCCACCTAACGCTCACCTTGTCAGTGCCAAACTCCATTTTGATTATTGCTATAGTGCATAAAATAAATTAAAATAACGTGTTTGTTGGAGTTTATAAGTTTTTTACAGCTATAGCTTAAGGTAAAAGCGTATTAAGATTGGTACAGCTCCAGCAAATTCAAGGCCATCTTTTATATTCTTAACTGATGCATTTTATTTTTCTCTTATCACTCTCTTTGGCGTGTTCAATTAGAAAGACAGGAGGACACAAGAAATTCCCATATTCACGCCTCTAAAAGAGAAGCTGCTTCAAACCCATTGGGTTGGGGTTAATCCAGGGTCATAATCCGTACCAGTTCCAAGAAAAAAAATAATGGATAACAGTATAAATGGTCAGAATACAATGTCTAAATTCATGAATACATTATACATCAAGGTTTGGTGATGTATTTTGGAACAGATCTTGTAATTTCTTAGCCATAGAAACCTTCTCTTGACATGTTGTTTAGTTAGAAAAGGTTCCCCTATTGCTCTCACCAAAAAAAGGAAGAAGAGGGTTAATACAACATAAAATATATATTGTAGTCACTTTTCCCAACTGGGCCAGGGTAAACAAACATTTCATTATATTTTCTTAATCTAGGGATATCTTATATGCAATTAAAAGTATCTCTAGGAAACATGAAGAATATATTTTTTTTATTGTAGAAATTGATAACTAATTCTGTATGAAGATTAAAATAGGTAACAAAACTACACAAGTTCAATGCTAGCATTATACGTTTACTTCAATCTACCGATCGCGAATAGCTTCCATCAAAATATACCATGAACTGGCCTCGTAGAGCTGCCGAAAGCGAGATAAGATTCATGGGAAATCTCAAAGTCAAATATACTTCTATAAGCAAAAGATTTTACATCTCGTACTCTGGAATCCGGAGAAGAATATGTGAAAATATAAATAGGGACATTATGTTAAGCAAGAAGATCAAGAGTTTGAATTCTGAAGAGATGGAGTGGAACTTTCTTGTTTATTCCGTTAGTATATTTTTCTTATTACCAATTTTGATCATCATATTCTACAAAACAAGGCCACGTGACAACAGGCTACCTCCAGGGCCACCGGGATTGCCACTGTTTGGTCACATGTTCCATCTTGGAACTGCACCCCATAGAACCGTAGCCGGGCTTAAACAGAAGTATGGCCCCGTTGTGTGGTTAAAGATAGGTTCAGTTAACACAATGGTTATACTTTCTGCAGAGATAGCCACAGAATTTTTCAAGAACCATGATCTTACATTTGTAACCCGTAACATTATAGATGTCATGAGATCGCAGAATTACAACACAGGTTCCGTGGCCTTGGCTCCATATGGTGTCTATTGGCGAGTGATGAGGAAGATTTGTACAGTGGAAATCTTCGTTAACAAAAGAATCAAAGAAACAATGTCCATGAGGAAAAAGTGTATTGACAATATGCTTTTGTGGGTAGAAAAACAAGCGAATTTGGCTGAAGGAAGGGGGGAAGGAATTGAGGTAGTGCGATATATTTTCTTGGCATCATTTAACATGCTAGGGAACCTTATGTTGTCCCGGGATTTGGTGGATCCAGAATCGAAAGAGGCCTCAGATTTCTTTAACGCCATGAATGGAATCATGGAATGGGGTGGCCATCCAAATATTTCAGATTTATTCTCTTGGCTTAGATGGCTCGACCTGCAAGGATTAAGGAGGAAAATGGACCGTGATATGGGGAAAGCACTGAAAATTGCTTCAACATTGGTGAAGGAGCGTATACAAGAACGCAGGGCTGGTGGAGAATAGAGAGAAGACTTCTTGGATGCGTTGCTCGAATTAGAAGGAAGCAATAATGAACCTGCTCAATTATCAGAACTGGAGATCAACAAATTCATATTGGTAATTGTTAGACTGGAACCCGGCCCATTTAATTGCTCCCAGCATTTTGTTACTAAAAGTGTGTTTACAAAACACGCTTTTCTTCTATTAAGCTCCTTAGTCTGGATGTGTGACACATGGCTGTCTTATGACCGTTGGATGCTTGGATATTTTATATACCTGGCTTTGCAAAGATTGGGCTTCGATGATTCATTCCTGTTATTCTGGAGACTTCGAGGGTCTTCAGTTCATGTTGAGAGAAAAAGAGAGAAAATCTAGGGTTTGAAGTATTTGTTAAAATCACTTTAAATCAGAGATTTAAAGTGTTGTGTGATATAGATCAACCTTCGATTGTAATATTCTGTGTGAATATTGAGAAGATCTGAGTGTATTCTCACTGCTGGGTTACTTAGTGTTGTTCGAAGGGTTACATAGTGATTTCTTGGTGAAATCTTGACAGATCTATTGATGTATTTTGAGAGATAAGTTTTCATATCTCTTCTCTTCAACATTTGTATTCTTCGTTGCCATTTTGTGGCTGTTTATAGTGTATCTGAGCATATTCCTTTTATGGATGCTTAACGGGGGATGTAGGTGTGAAAAGCGGTCACCGAACCTCCGGGGCTACGGCCAAAACAATTCTTTGTGTTCATTCTAATTTTCTGCACTTTTATTACTTGTTCTGATTATTGAGTATTCCGTTTCTCAGATCGTGTTGTTGATCTGGGCCTAACAGTAATGTTACTGATTTCTTTCAGTTTGGCTAAAATACAGTAAGCTGAATCATTAGCATTGATAGATGTTGAATACATAATTCTATAAATAAGCTTATCTAGTGCTTTTAAGTTTTTTTCCATTTCATTACTATTACTTAAAAGCATTACTACTTTCTAATACAGGAAATCTTACTAGCTGATTCGGAGACTACTAGTAGCTCTATTGAGTGGGCATTGTCGGAGCTCCAACGCAATCCAGAAACAATGGTCAAGGTTAAAAACGAGATTTCAAATGTGGTAGGATCAAACAGGAACTTTGAAGAAAGTGATATCGATAAACTCCCTTATCTGCAAGCTGTAATTAAAGAAACACTACGCTTACATCCTCCCATTCCTTTCCTTTTGCCGCGAAGGGCAATTCAGGACACTAATCTCGTGGGATATTTCATACCAAAGAATACTCAAGTTTTCGTTAATGTTGGGCCATTGGAAGAGAAGAAGAATGCTGGGAGGAGCCTTTGTGTTTCAAGCCGGAAAGGTTTCTAGGCTCAAAAATCGAGTACAAGGGGCAACATTTTGAGTTCATTCCATTTGGTGCAGGCAGAAGGATTTGTCCTGGTCTTCCATTGGGCCACCGCATGATGCACTTTGCATCAGGCCCGCTGCTTCACGAATTTGATTGGGAGCTTGATTTTTCTCCTAACCCTAACACCATTGACATGAATGACAAGATCGGACTTGTGGTGCGAAAACTTGAACCCTTGAGGGTGATACCAAGAAAACGTGTAGTTTGATTCTTGTATTCATTACCTAGTTATGTATCTTAATTTGAGTTTCATGTAATAATAAGTGCCAGCTTTGGTGCATTTAATTAATTCCATCTATTGAAGAACAAATCTATAATCTTAGGCTTAGCAACATAAAGTTAATCTTCTTGTTCTTTGTTATCTTATTTAATTTGCGACGTGGTTTCCTCAACTATAAACAAAAAAAATTTGTTCACTTGTATCTCAATATCTTCAACGGGAATAATTATCAACTAGTAACTTTTTATTCACATATAACGTCGATATTAATCTAAACGAGATGTAAAGCCGGCTGTCTATAGGCTTGCTATGACATGCATTTTTGTGTTTCTGCAGGAGTTTACCCTTATTTTGAAGAGGTAACGAGAAAGTCAAATAATACAACATGACCAACTTATTTTCAATAATTGGGAGATTAATTTATCAATGAAGAAAAGACATTTCCGCATATTGACATAGTTAAGAAATTAAATATTTGATTATTGATAAGAGTCTACGAGAGGGTGTTCGGTGATTGGTTTTAGTCTAGTAGACTGCATTTAAATTTTCCTGAAATCTATCAAAGATTTCTAATTATTAAAGACTAGATCAACGTTTAAATTCATTAACGAGACATAAAATTTTTGTCATTATATTCATGGTTGGCTATTTTTTATTACCCTTGCTTAATGAACATGTATTGTGGTTGTTGACTGTCGACAATGTTCACAACGGCCGCCCTAGTTCAACATTTTTTCTAGATCCACCATTGTCTACGTGAGGGTGTTCTGTGGTTTGTTTTAGTCGGGTAGACTACATTTAAATTTTTCTTAAATCTATCAAAAATTTACATAGAGGGTATGTTATCTTCAACAGTTTTACATAGAGGGTTTGTTATGTTGATAGAAACTAAGTTCTTGCCTCAAACTATCCCACATTCTTGGTTGATTTCCCTATAAGAAATAAAATTAACAACATTGTCTGTTGAGAAAATTATGGATAGTCAGATCTAGGTCGAAGATCGCTAGTTTTCTTTATTATAAATGCATCTGTGCCGGTGGATACAGTTTTATTAATCTTCTTCATTTACGTCACTTCACAATATAAAAGTCAAAAGAAGATAAAAAGTGTCAAATATTATCTACTGCCCACCAAGATAGCTAAGTTGGTAGCCGGTCAGACCTGGTTGTCAACCGTCGGCAGAGGACAATGTTGGAAAATCAACAATGGTACGATAAACTTGACACTTACATTGAGGATGAATCACAATAGTTGACACCAAATACGAAGAACCAATAAAAAATAGCCAACCATTAATATAATGACTAAAATTTTGTCTTGTTAATGAATGTAAACGTTGATATGAATAAAACTGTTGAACATAACTTATATAAGATTTAAATTACTATTTTGGATCCTGTATAATTCTGTAAACTTTACAAAGTTAACATGATATTACAGTATGACGGAAACTAAGTTTAGATCTTGTTGCCGCCCGACTTTGATAAAAATTAAAAAATAAAAATTAATTAAAAAAATAAACTCCATCTCCACATGATAAGAAGAAAAGATTTAATAGGAAATTGCAAGAAATGTCAACTTTCATGTGGTCCTTAGCAAAAATGCCGAAATTTATTTAAGAGAAAATTACAAAAAAAAAAAAAAATGTCCACTTCCAAGCAAGTTGCCTGTAGAAAGAATCAATTGTGGTTTTTAGCTTTTGTTGATCATTATACCAGAGAGTTTTGTTCTTTACGTCCTAGGTGGGCTTGTGATCTGCCTATACCAATTTGAAGTCTTACGATTTGGACGGATTTAACTTCAGTGTCTGTTTCAATTAATTAGTTAGTTGAAACTATTGATGCACTAACATTAACTCAATCCACTTTTCATTGAAACTTGATTTAGAAAACCTTATTGAGAAATTAAATAAAAACTTAAATAAACAATTTTTTATTTATATTTTACTTCTATATTTATTACGCGATTAACTCTTTAATCGTGAAGGGTGATCCTATAGTAAACTATTTTTTAGCAATTTCACTACGATGTTCATCTCTGAGATGCTTATTTGAAGTAGATTTACATTATAGGAGCCCACCAATAGATGTAGTGATGTTGATATCTCAACCAAAGTTTGGATTCATTAAATTGACTCGTTCATTTACCGGGACCATTGTTTTTAAAGGTGAAGAAAACAAGAAGCTAAAACACCGGAGGCATATATATAATATTTGATTTTGATTACTTAAATTACAGAAATATTAAAATTAATAGAGTTAATTGAACTAATAAAATATTAATTTATTGGAATATCATAGTGCTTATTATCACCCGTGTTTTGCTTGCACTACAATAGAACTTCTAATACTTTGAGCTTTAGTATGCACACTTTTATACCTAACAATAATGTGAGGCAGCTTTTATTTACTGCTATTATAGTTGATTGCATACCGTTGTATTAAAA
Organism: Fraxinus cuspidata; assembly: GCA_903798385.1. Classification (NCBI taxonomy): domain Eukaryota; kingdom Viridiplantae; phylum Streptophyta; class Magnoliopsida; order Lamiales; family Oleaceae; genus Fraxinus; species Fraxinus cuspidata. The sequence goes on from CAIGRP010036506.1 coordinate 14,034, forward strand.
GTGTACTGATCATCTACGTCTATTCGACTTATTCTTATGTGCGTTCTTTCTTCAAATCTTTTGGTGTGTATTGCCCCCTAACTATAGGTCAGATTCACTAGACGAGAAACTAAATTTCACACATCTAATGAGTTGTCGGACTTATCCAAAATGATATTAATACACCAAATCGAGCCAAAAATAATACATCTTCTAGTAGTTTTACTGTTGATATTAGAGGTATCAATAATTGTCTACGATAATCGATAAGGTGAAGGTTACTCAATAGGTACTCTACATAGAGCACATCATGTTAGGTCGTCAACCACTACAAAGCCCTTTACTTGTATACTGGACAATCTATTGTTATGAGGCCCCCTATGTCCATGTTATGCTATTGGCCGCTATGGAACCCCTTACATTCATGTAAGGTTGTCTACTGTTATGAAAATTTCCACCGCTATTAAGCCAATACAACATGTAACAATAAAAACATTCTTGAGTTCGATGAAACCGTTGAACGGTTATCATAGACACAATCAATCGCTGGATAAATGGAGTCCTCAACTCGAAACGTGGGGGGCGGGGGTGCGGTTGTGGGAGGGCTACGTGAGACACGTGGCAAAATAACCGCCCAATAGTTGCATGACTTCAATCACTCATAAATAGGGGTAGCAGAAATTTTTGCTCATCGAGGTAGCATAAACGCCTTGCACTGCCGGGGGCACGAGTATTTGTTTCATAACTATTTCAACTGTTGTTACAACAGCAAATAAGTGAAACAATGTATGCTATGGCTAGTTTTTAACTTATAAGTTGAATGTAAAGGAAGCACTATTCTGCAGTGCTCTTTTCGTTGCAAGTTTGCATTTTGTTTCTATTTTTTATCAGCATTAATTAATATTTCTATGCATGCAGAATTTGAATTAAAAAATTAAAAATAACATTGAAAAAAGCATATATTCATATATCCCAGGGCATCAGGCGTATCATTGGCGGATCTTACAACAGTTAAAACAATTCTCTAAATAATTGAAAAAAAATTATTGCATTCCAAGTTCAAATAAATAAATATGTAGTCTCTATCAAGGGCGGACACGGAAGTTTAACATTAGAGGGCACAATCAAACTTGCAAAGAAGTTGAGAGATTTTACAATCGAAAATTTACGTCCAAAAAAATCATACTCCATGTAATTTTGCATCCGAAAATTTAACATCAAATATGACTTTTTCGGATGTAAAATTTCAAAAATTTTTGATTTCATATTCCATATAAAGTTTCCTAATAAAATGATAAAAATTATATTGAGAAATTTGTATCGCAAAAATAATAAATGTTAATGAAATAATTGAACTTTTTTTTTTTTAAGTTTGAGTTAGACGTATTTATCTAAGACTCACGTTTGACGTATTTTTAACTATTTTCGATATATGTTTGGACTATTCGATATGACTATAATATAGTTCTTGAAATAAGTTTTGAGATGATATAAGCAATTTGTAGATTCGATTAGCGTACAATGGTCGAATTNAAGACTCATGTTTAACGCATCTTTAACTATTTTCGATATCTATTTGGACTCTTTGATATGCATATAATGTAGTTCTCGAACTAACCTTTGAGATGATATAAGCAATTTGTAGATTCGATTAGCGTACAATGGTCGAATTTTTTTTAAAATTAGTATGTTATCGAAATTTAAATTTATTATGATTTAGCTCATGTTTGGTGAAAATTAAAATTAAATTGTTAGTAAATTTTGATAAAAGTTAAACAGTTATGGATTTCATGAAATATGTTATTAAAATTAATTACTAATTTTGATTTAAATTAAAATTTAGATTTCAATTGATATCAAACATGATTTTATTAAAAAATAATAATAATAATTCTTAAAAGTGCCCGGACCCGGTGTCCGCCCCTGGTCTCTATTTTATCTTAAACTTTTGATTAGGTGGTTCAATGAATGTTACAACAAGTTGACTAGACCAATAGCTTCAAATCTAAATTAGATAAAAAATTTAACAACCTAGTTCACCATCAAATCAGTCCGTTACCTTTTTCCATTTTTTTTTTCTTTTTGTTTTTTACACAGTCGGTTCAACTATTCAACGTTTTGAACATTAACCTTTTAGGCTTTTACCAATTTTTAGATCAATATTCACACTGAAGTTTAAGATGTTCGATTCAATATCAAAGCAGTCAACATGACTTAAAGTCTTCTCGCCTCACATTTATGAAAATTGTACATATATCATGTTTTTGTAAGAATAAATTCTGTTAGCACAAGATATTAAAAAAACGTTTATACAAATAAACATTTTCCTCTCATTAGATTAAATATTAAGTGGACAATGTTCAACATGGACTTTAATTAATATCTTGTTTCCTTGGAGCGAAAATTAAAATAAATTAAGATCAT
>CAIGRP010036512.1:0-12799 GCA_903798385.1 Fraxinus cuspidata
GATTAAGTCAAAGTAAGGGTGCTTTTTTCTTGTTCTTCATTGAACTCAATTTCGAACTTATCAAGGATTTCATCATTGTGGGTTCAAAAACTTCATAGCACGGTTCATAATTTTTGTGATTAAGGGGTCAAGTTCCTTTATAACTTTGGTTCATTGATTTAATAAATTATTGGGTCAAGCTTCAAATCAGAATTTTAGCTTTCTTGGGGTTGTGATTCAATCTTTTGTGACTTTTGGAGTTTCTATTGCTACGTGGGTTCACATCAATTGGTATCGGAGCTTTGACTCTAAAATCAAGGTTATATCTTTATCTTTCCGCATTTTCTTCTTCATCGAGTCTCCATTGTTTTTTGACTCTTCATCATTTTCTTGAGTCTTTTATATAAGCACAAATACCAAAAACATTCAAGAATTGTTTCATGCATTAAATTTAGTGTATCAATACAATTTTGTTTCGATCTTTCTTGCCTTGATTGATTTTTCGCGTATTAATGTCAAAAAGGAAAAAGAAAACGAAAATCCCAGAAATATGTGTTAGCAAAAAGAAAAAGAAAATTCCAAACCAAAATTCTTGAAGTGCAATTTCTTTCAAGAAATTCATTCAATACTTAATCATCTATTTGTATCAATTTTGTTGTGGAAATGGCATAAATTGATTTTAATAATCACTTTCTAGAAATTCTTTGTTGTGTTTTTATTCAATTCTTTCGTTCACTCCTTTCTTGAATCTTTTTCCTCGAGTCATTATCCTATTTAAATTTCTTATTCACGCGGGTTTGAACCCTACAAGGAGAATTTTTTTTATTGTGATCAATTAGTTCATTAGAGAACTTGAAAGAAAGCATTGAGAGGGAAAAAAAAAAGCAAGAGTACTGAGATTATTAGAGAGAAAAAGCTAAATTTGAGTGAAACACAAGTGCAAACACATGAGGCATAGAATTCTAGTTATTAGGATGATTGATAAAGAAGAATCAATATATGAAGAGGGAAACAATCAAGTCTTCATGATGAGAGCCATGCAACAACAATTAGAGAGAATGAATTTGGTATTTGAAGAAATTAGAGATAGAATGGATTGGCAGGGAATGGTGATAGCTAAATTACAAATGAGACAACCTTGAGGAGTTCCTAATGTTAGGAGGAACGGTAGGCGTGATCCTAAAGTTGCATTTGATGATGGTAATAAAGAGAATAGTGCTAATGAGGATGATCAAATATCGGAAGCTGAAGTGGCTAGGATGAGGAATAGAGGAGATAGACATGAAAGGGGCCTAGAGGAGATTCTAAAGACTTTAGTGGAGATAAGGTTGATCGAAATTTGGGTAGCATTAAAATGGAAATTCCTTTATTCCATGGTAGAAACGATTCGGAAGTATATTAAGAGTGGGGAAAGAAGTTGGAGTTGATATTTGATTGCCATGATTATTCGAGGTAGAAAAAGATAAAACTAGTGGTAACAGAGTTCAGTGATTATGCAATCATATGGTGTAATCAATTTACAACAAGTAGGAGTATGAATCGTGAGAGACTTATTGAAACATGGGGTGAGTTAAAGGCTATCACAAGAAAGAGATTTTACATAATCATTATTATATAGCTCTTATTAGGGCACATGTTGATGATGATCGAAAAGCCACAATGTCTAGGTTTTTGAATGGTTCGAATACAAAAATATTCAATATAGTGGACTTACAATATTATGTGGAGTTGAAAGACATGTTACATATGGCTATGAAGGTGGAGAGGCAATTAAAAAGAAAATGAACAGCTAAGTATTCGTCGAGTTCTAATCCTTCTTGGAAATCGAAGTGGGATAGTAATAAAAGTGATGGACCTGTTTCAAAGGTTAAGACTGAACCACCAAGGGAAAAAAATGAAGTACCTAGCAAAGTAAAACCCAATGTATATTCCCAACCTTCTAGGAATATGGATATCCAGTGTTTTAGTTATTGGGTTAGGGCACATTGTTTCTCAATGACCAAACAAATGGGCAATGATGTTACGTAATAATTGAGAAGTGGTGAGTGATAGTGATGAGAAGCCCAAATTGTAGGATGCTAGTGATGGTGATGTGGTAGAGTACCCAGTTGTAGGTATAACTTGTTATGAGGCATGTTCTCAGTACACAAATCAAGGTGGATGACATGGAGCAGCAAAGGGAAAACATTTTTCATACTACGTGCCATGTCAACAAAAAATGTATGTAGTATGATTATTAATGGTGTGAGTTGTACTAATGTTGCTAGTACTACCCTTGTAGAAAAATTGGGTTTGACTTATAAACCCTATAGGTTGTAATTGTTGAATAAATGTGGAGAGGTTAGGGTTAATAAGCAAGTCATGGTGACCGTCAAAATTGGGAAGTATAATGATGAGATGATGTGTGACGTTGTTCCTATGCATTCTATGCATATTTTGTTGAGGAGGCCATGGCAGTATGATTGGAAAGTGATACATGATGGGTACAAAAATAGGTACATCTTTGTCAAAGGTGAAAAATCTATTAATCTTGTTCCATTAGCATAAAAAACAGGTCTATGATGATCAATTGAAATTGAGAAGTGAGGAAGAGAAGAAAAATAAAGATAGACAAAATGCGAGTGACACTAATACTTGAAAGAAGAGAAAAAAAATAGTGAATTGGCTGAAAATAAAGAGGAAATAGTAGAGCCACAATAGAAAAAAGAAAGAGAGCATTCAAAGAGAAAAAGAAAAGTCAAAAGTCAACTTCTTACAAAAGAGTGTGAAATAAAGAGGGCTTTAGTTGAAAACTAGCCTTTGATATTTTTGGTCTATAAAGAATCATAACTTAATTTTGAGGAAACTAACCAACCCCTCCCCAGTTTAGCTATTTCATTATTGTAGGAATTTTGCGAATTGTTCCTTGAAGACATGCCAGTGTGTTACCACTCATTCGAGATATTGAGTATCAGAATGATTTTATACCTGGAGCTGTTATTCTAAATCGACCAGTTTATAGAAGTAATCCCGAGGAGACAAAGAAACTTCAAAGCAAGTGAAGGAATTGTTGAGCAAATGGTATGTGAGGGAAAAGCACAAGTTCATGTGTCGTGCCAGAGCTACTTGTACCTAAAAAGGATGGGACTTGTTGAACGTGCATTGACTGTAGAGCAATTAATAATATAACAATAAAGTATCATCATCCTATACCTAGGTTAGATGATATGCTTGATGAACTTTATGGATCATGTAAATTTAGTAAATAGATCTTAAAAGTGGATATCACCAAAATAGGATGAAAGAATGAGATGAATGGAAAATTACTTTTAAGACTAAATAGGGATTGTGTGAATTGTTAGTTATACCATTTGGACTTACTAATGCATCTAGCACTTTCATGATTTATTTAACTTGTATAGGTGCTTTATTAAAGATTTTAGCACACTTGCCACACTACTCATTGGGTTATGAAAAAAGAATGTAGGATTCCATTTGGGCATTGAACAAGAACATACATTTATTACTATTAAGGATATGTTATGTTCTGCATCTGTTTTAGCACTACCTGACCTTAATAAAACTTTTGAAATTGAATGTGATGCCACAAGCATAGGAATTGGAGCTGTTTTAATGTGAGATATGAGACCAATAGCATATTTTACTTAAAAGCTAAGTGGGGCGACTTTGAATTATCCTACATATAACGCAGAGCTTTATGCAATTGTGCAGCTTTGAAGATATGGTAGCATTACCTATGGCCTAAGGAGTTTGTAATCCACACTGATCATGAGTCACTAAAACATCTAAAGGCCCAAGGTAAATTAAAGAAGAGGCATGTAAGGTGGATGAAATTTATTGAGAGATTTTCCTATGTCATTCGGCATAAACAAGGTAAAGAGAACATAGTAGTTGATGCATTATCAAGGAGGTATGTATTTCTTACATCTTTAAATGTAAAGATGCTTGTGTTTGAATATATTAAGGACATGTATGCTAATGATCATAATTTTTCTAATATATATATATACACACACACACACACACATATATCATGTGATAAAGGTTCATTTGATAAATTTTATAAGTATGATGGATATTTGTTTAAAGGAAAATAGGTTATATGTTCCTAATTGTTTTATGCATGAATTGTTAGTATGTGAAGCATATAGTGGGGTTTAATGGGACATTTTGACATTTAGAAGAACTTAGAGATGTTGTATGAATATTTTTATTGGCCTAAAATTAAAATAGATGTTAATCGCATTTGTAGTAGATGCATTACATGTAAAAAGACTAATTCTAAAGCTTTACAACAAGGTTTGTATATGCATTTACATGTTCCTAAAGAGCATTGAGTTGATGTGTCTATGGACTTTGTGTTGGGATTACCTAGAACTAAAAAGGGTAGAGATTCCATAAAAGTGGTAGTGGATAGATTTAGTAAGATGGCACGCTTCGTTCCTTGTCATAAAACATATGATGCTACACACATAGCTGACTTATTCTTTAAGAAAATAGTGTGGCTCCACTGTTTGATAAAGATGTTAAGTTCCTTAGTTATTTTTAGAGGGTTTTGTGGGATAAGCAAGGACCAAACTATTATTTTCTACTAGTTATCACCTACAAGCAGACGGACAAATTGAGGTAGTTAATAGGACATTGACACAATTTTTGGACACTATAGTCAATAAGAATTTAAAGAGTTTGAAAGATTGCTTTCCATACATAGAATTTGCATATAATATGGCAATACATTCTACTACTTCTTATAAACCTTTTGAAATTTTATATGGTTTTAATCTATTAACTCCTTTGGATTTAATTTCTTTACCTGTTGATGAAAGAGATAATCTAGATGAAAAGAAGACTGTTGAATTGGTAAGATCAATCAATGAGAAGGTGGGCTGTCAATTTGAGAAGAAGAAGAGCATTATTCTTTTCAAGCTAAGAAATGATAGATATGTGTTCATTTGAACCAGTGATTGAGTTTGGATGCATATGAGAAAAGAGCGTTTTCCAACCCAATAGATGTCAAAATTGCAATAGTGAGGAGATAGACAGTTCCAATCGCTTGAAAAAATCAATGACAATGCCTATAAATTGGATCTTCCAGGTGATTATAACATTTATGGCACTTTCAATGTTTCCGTTCTTTCTCTGTTTGATGCAGGTGGAGATTCGAGGACGAATCATTTTGAAGAGTAAGAGAATGATGAGAACTATGGGAAGAAGGCTAGCAGATTGTGAAAGAAAGACCAATGACGTAATCACGAGCCAAAAAAAGATCAAGGAAGTCATGGGATTATTAGTTCAAGTTATATAGGCTGAGACTTAGATTGCAACGAGCAAAAATCAAGTTTCATGTTGGGAATAGAAGAGGAACCAAGATTCGTGCACGTAATTCAAGCTAAGTTAGAAGAAACGAAGTCAAAAGTGTAGCCGGAAAGTGGCGCGTGAGGGCAAACAAAATAGGTCGCTCGTGAACGGTGTGCAAAATTTCAATCCGTAGCCAAATTAATTGAACGGTACATGTGAGAGAGAATACACTATGCGCGCGTACAGTACAAAATTTTGAAGGCTATTTAATTTTTTCTTTTTTATTTAGGACTCCATTTGTTTGATATTTTCTTGATGTTTTATATTTTAATTAAGGTTTTTATGAGCTGCCTATGTATGTGAACTCATTCTTTTATTGCAAATTTACACATAATTGAGAGATTAAATCAAAACAATGTTGCTTTTTTCTTGCTCTTCGTTGAACTAAGTTTTGAACTTATCAAGGATTTCATCTTTGTGACGTTCAAAAAACTTCATAGGAGGATTCATAATTTTTGAATGGTTTAAGTTCTTTTATAACTTTGGCTCATTGATTCAATAAATTATTGGGTCAAGTTTCAAATAAGGCTTTTAGATTCCATGGGGTTGTGATTCAATTTTTTGTGTATTTCGGAGCTATTATTGCTACGTGGGTTCAGATCATGTATACTCATTACTTGTCACTTAATGATCTTTAAGTAACAACTTTGAAAATATAGTAGGAATATTTTTTCATCAGTTTTATGTCATACAAAGATGAAGACGAATGGACGTGATATTAGTGAGTTTTGAGCATGAGGTCTCAATTTCATCCCAAATATACTCGATTATCTTTGAAAATATTTAAACAAGCAAAACGAGCTATGATATAGTGATTCACTATCTTGTATTAACGAATTACCTACATCTCACCTAACTTTCTTCGTAGTAAAGGGATATTCACTCTCATGTCACTTTATTAACTTCGAAGTAACATTTTTGGATTGAGCACAATGTCCAAAATGTAGTAAAAATGTTTTTTTCTTTCAGTTTTATGGTCATAAGAGTGGATGTTACGTTTTTTCTATAGCAAGTGTACGATATTGTTACAAGCAGTATAGTGGACCTTTGAGTTTGGATATCGTTTCAACGAGGACTATACTTCAGGATTTAACCTAAATTTTCTAACTTCTATTTGATAAAAGCAAGTAAAGAATTATAATATTTGTGATTATTATTATTTTTTTATACCTAACTACTTTGAACTATTTGAAAATATTAAAAATTTTGTAAAATATTGTTGATTGAAGATTCAAATATGGGATAAATATCAGGGCATAACATTTTCATCTATTGATCCCCTTAATTTTTAATTCAAGATTCATAACCTAGTGTAGTGTTCGATCGAATTCTTTTATTGTATTCAATTTACCACTCTCGAGTTCTCATTGAGTCTATTTAACTAATACAATTTCATATTTCTATTTGAATCAACCTTAGTTAAAACGAAACATTAATTCTAAAAATTCATATTATGACCGCAATAATTAGTATATGTAATTCTACAAATTATACTAATTTACCAAATTTTACTGTATGGTATAAATTTCAAACTCATATCTCGATTCGTAAGAGACTCACATAATCATTAAATTAGTGATCAATTAATTCAATGCATTAAACTCTTAGTAAAACCAATACATGTAAGAATAATTCATAGAAATCTTGAACAAAAGAATAAAGGATCACAAGTCGACTATATTATTTGCTTTAAAGTGAAAATTAGTTACTCATAATTTAAAAATAAACATAAGAAATGTTCTTTCAATATATCACCGAATTATTTGAATAAATCCTCCATTGCAACCCCATTTTCCAGTAATATATATATATTAGCAGGAACCCATTTCTCCTCTTCTTGCTTCACGTCTGTGCGTATGTCTGTAAAATATATCTCCACCAGCAATTCTTTCCCCTCCTTCCTGCGTGTATTTTTCTTCCATGTAGATTTCTTGACTTGTAAAATAAAACCCCAATTTATTGTCTCTACCTTCTTTTTTTTTCCTCTTGTCAGTATGTATGCGTGTATATATAACTCTGAGCTTCTCTTTCTTTTTCTTGCTTCCTGCCTGCACGTGTGTGTGTATGTGTGTTGTGTGTGTGTGTGTATATATATATATATATATTCTCCCCTCAGCCACTTTTTTGACTTCCCAAAGCACTCAAATCTCTCAGCCTCTCCTCTCTTTTCTTTTTCTCTCTTCCCAGCCCTTATTTTCTCTTCTTTCTCCCTCCTCTCTTTCTATCTCTTTTACGTCCGTGTATATGTATATAATATAGTATATATATAGGCTTAATTATGGGCATCCAATTAAACAAATATTAATGCTATATTATTCTTCAAATCCTTAGTCTTTTGAGATAATGAAATTCAGTCTTTAAGACAAATTTATTTGTTCTACCCATGTTTTCTTTGATTCAATTTGAGTCCTTCACTTTTCAACGTATGAAATTTGATCTCTAAACTTTGCATCCAATAATCAATTTTGCCCCGTACCTTGGATTTTGCTATTTTTTTCTCTAATTTGCATTCTTTTTTCTCTAATTCTTCACTAAACATAAAGTTTTACCTAGGCAATGCAATATAATATAAATTATGTAAAATTTTATTCAAAGAACAATAAAATATTATCATTTAAAATCTCGAATAAGTGTAGAAATTACACTTATTAGTGGACATAAAGACAGAGAAACATGAAAATAGGATTTCTCTTAAAAGGGGCAAGTGTCATTTTTTAGCATCATATCTCAATTTCACTCCAAATATCCTCGATTATATTTGAAAACAACTAAACAAGTAAAATAAGCTAAGATATTACATTTCACTCTCTTGTATTAACTTCATAAAAATACACTTCCTCGTGTGTCACTATATTGATTTTTAAGTAATAACTTTGAATCCAACATGGTGTTTAAATGTAGGACTCTTCAGTTCTACGATGATACAAGCGAGCATAAAAACAAACAACGCGATAATAGTAAAAATGGTACATTGACATTTGAAACAAGTAAGCAACATTTTTTAGTACGATCTGGATTAGTTGAATTTCTAAAGTAGTATAATGCAGTTTAATTAAATATGTGATTAGCAACTGCAACTTTTCTATTTTGCTAGTCGATATAACCATCATGACTACTTACACGGGATATATGTTTATTTCCAACTATTACGTGTGTAATATCTTGAGCACGAAGAATCCATGATAAAATAGAAAGCAGAAACAAAATACAGTGACTCAATTAACTTTTCTTTTGTGTATTTTAACTGCTTTTATTGCATCCAATCCGGTCCCATTTCTTTCAAGTGACTCAATTGAAGCATATACAAGTGAAGGGTCGAAAAGACTGCCAGGCAATACTACTTTAAATTTGGTAAACAACGACAAAGATAACTTAAATTAAATAAGCTAATTAATAAATAAATTGATTAATGGAATCAGATCAGCAAGCTAAAAAGGATGGGCTCACAGACAAACACAGGTCATCAGATCTCCAAATTGGTTTAGGTACGAAGATATAAATTTTGTGGGACCCTGTATATATATTCATGTTAGTTGAGCAAAAAATCTATCATAATTTTAGTACCTCTAGTATTAGTAGGTACAAAGAGTTATCATAGTTGGTGGTAGTCAGCCTAGAAATTGTCGTGTTACACTACATTTCTCAAGATTTTGATAACTTTGATAATTTATTATATTCTCATTGATTGATGGAGGTATAAAGATTCCGAATAAATTCCTCTGAAATATGACCAATGGGTCATTATGTGTAGGAATAAATGGGGCAGAGGTCCCAAATTTTTGAATTTTAGCAGATTTTATCTTAATTTTCAATTTGTATAATCAGAGATTTCAAACCTTTCATTTGTTACAGCATAAGTTCAAATGTATGGATCTCGTTACTTGACTAGAATAATGAAATTTGACCAAACTTAGTAAGAACAAAATAATAACTTTGCAATTTTCACTATTAAATAAATAAATAAAATAAAACGTAAAAAAAATACAGAAAAAAGGGGCTACTGTTATCTCCTCCATAAACCTGACCCTACCCCCTTTCCCACCCACCACTAAAAATCACAACCACCACCACCACCACCACTTGCCACTGCTGCCACCAACACCACCCAATGTCTGCACCATTATCGAAACTACCCAATGCCACTCAATGTCGACATCTCAAAAACATACACAGAGATAAAGCACACAAATGCCAAAAATTAATTGAATTAAAAAATGGTTGGATTTACAGAGGAAATTGAATTAAAATTGATTGAACTACCACGTTATTCATTACAGTTTACCCATGTCAATCCCACCACAAACTATTAGTGCCACCATCGTCAATCTCATCACAAAACACTTTTCACTTGACTCGGATCCAATTTTGCATCTTTTGTGTTTCGTTAGGCATCGCTCCCTTACCTCAAAATTAGATGACTTTTTTAGCACTAAGCTTTGTGGACTAATTTATCAGTTCTAATATTATTGATCGATTCGGGTGTATATGCATAAATCTTTCTCATTATCATAGCGAATCTTCTAGGACGTCAAATTCTGATTGCTTTGCAAGTAAATGAATTTATTGTAGTCTAATTCGATCTACAAAAGAAAAAATCACGCTATGTAGGGAGAACTCGAATAACACCAGACTCTATTCCCTCACATTTGCCTTTGTAAGTATATTGTATCTATATGTTTCTCGACTTTCTCAAATGGTTTGTATTGCTTCAAGGCCGTGGCGGTTTCTCGAAAATTGCAGCCCAGTGTTCTCACAATATTTTTCATTGCGGAGAAGCTTTGCAATCTAAAATCCCAATTTCCCAAAATCCAAATCAAATCATGAAAATACATATTAACACATAAATCTGCATAAAAAGTGTTCTGGGAGTTCTAGGATTTGTTTTGTGGGTTGGCATGGATAGCGAAAAAGTGTTCGTTTGATTGGACAAAGGTGGGCTTGGAAAGACTCGTGAGAGGTTGCCGATGAGAGAGGCTACAATTGTGAAGGCAACGGTGGTGTCGGCGGCTTGTGGCGGAGCCGATGTTTATTTTGGTAAAGTCTATCAAAAATCCAAAAATTTGGGACCTCTGCTGCAATATTCCTTTTATTTACCACATATCTTCTGAGTCCTGCTATACTTGTTAGTTTGAACTGTATATTAAAAATATGATTTAAGATCTGTTTGTCTATTTTTTCCAAAAACTTTTTTTTTTTTAAATAATTATTTTCAACTACACATTCTCAAAATAAAGTATTTTACACGTCAACCCAAAAATTTCCTACTTTTAATCCACACATTCTTTAAAAAAAAAAAATCACATTTCCAATACTCGTTTTCCCTACAAAAACTCTTTAGTAATTTTGTATATTTACAAGAACATAATAATTTTGTTGAACTAAAAAATATGTAGGTGCTTCGGAAATCATATTTTTAGCTTACTTTCAAAAATTCATTTACCTTTTCTTTCTTAATTCCACTCTTAAATCCTTTGGCCTTCTCCGATTTTCTTCAAGGACAAAAAAAAAATGCATAAATTGAGCACTTTAACAAAAAAATTTAATTGAACATTAATAACAATGTTTTGTCAATAATGTGGGATATGGAAACATTTTATAGGCAAATAAAATTATAGAAAACTCTTCAAAACACATTCATGGTTGTTTGTTGTAGATGTTTTAGAATAGATATTGTAAAAACTAATATTTTTGGAGAATGTATGATTAAAAATAAGGAAAAGTAAAAAAAAAAATGCATAAATTGAGCACTTTAACAAAAAAATTTAATTGAACATTAATATCAATGTTTTGTTAATAATGTGGGGGCATGAGTAGGATATGGATATATTTCATAACCTAAAAGGACTCTTCTCTTCCTTTTAATTCTATTCCAATTTAAACTCTTCCCATATATGAATAGCACATGCTTAGCACATAGGTGACATGTCTCTATCAAATTAAATTTAATTAATTAAAATGCAGTCAAATGTCAATGATAACTCAGAACTATAATAATTTGTTTCGATTCTTATTTTTAAGCCATCAAAGGGATCTAATCGGATCCAAATAAATTAAACTCCAATAAATTAATCTTGACCCGACGAACTCTTAATTGGTGAGATAATTTATTATTCCCGTTCTATTCCATTAAAGAACGACATTGCACTCCCAGTATAATTAAAATTGCTGAAACTATATAAACAACAATAATAACCTATTAACCTGTGAATTATCCTTCTCAAATATTTGGAACAAGTCCACATTACAATATTAATTCAATGATCAATGTCAAATTATTGAGCTCAAATTTAACTGTCCACCAAAAAAATCTTTTGAGATCACGATTTTGCCTATTCAAAGGGTGACGAATTTAACATCGCGAATATGTATCCTTTAGTTCTCAAGGCACTAAGATATTGATTAATAATTTTATCTCACTCATTGATACCTCAAAGAACTTCAAGTTAATAATTGAAATCCATTACCCACATTCAAAATCAAGGTCCTACTATGATTGTCAAGTGTAATTAAATTTATAAGATCAATGTCACAAATTTAGTTTCACATGGTCCAGTCCAATACGTTCAAAATACACTCTCAATCTTATTACAAAGTAAAAAAAATGATCTGTAATAAAATTTTGACAATCTTACCATTATAAAATATTGGCCTTATTTACAGTTCGTGAACTATAAATTGATTCTTTCTGGGCTTAACTTAGGCACTTGATTTATAATATCAAAATGATAAATGAACAACAAGCTTAAATTAATATAAACAATTTATCAAATAATAAATTAATAGATTATTTTAAAATGCAGCAAGTACAGATAAATTACTCGATGGGTAAACACTTCCGAGGACGACACATATTTCATTCCTTTTATAGGCAAATAAAATTATAGAAAACTCTTCAAAATACATTCATGGTTGTTTGTTGTAGATTTTTTAGAATAGATATTGTAAAAACTAATATTTTTGGAGAATATATGATTAAAAATAAGGAAAAGTGATGAATTAATGTCCAGAGTTATTTTATTCAAAGAAAATATGATTAAAAATGAATATAAATAATTAAAAAAAAAAGAATTTTAAAGAATTTGTTCTAGAGCTTAACTAAATAGAGAATTACCACTAACAAAAATTATGAATTTTGAGATGGCGGGTCATAATGATGGCATATTGACACGTGGTAATATTTTNGAATTTTAAAGAATTTGTTCTAGAGCTTAACTAAATAGAGAATTACCACTAACAAAAATTATGAATTTTGAGATGGCGGGTCATAATGATGGCATATTGACACGTGGTAATATTTTTCGACATTCACGTGGCCACACGATCTAGTTGAGACGGAAGTATTATTGATTGGGCTCAAGTTCTAGTATGTTCAAACGTAACCGAATCGGTAAGGATTTTGTGGCATTTGCTGCTGAAGGGACGGGGCAAATAAAAGAAAAATCAAGCAAATGGCAACAAAGAG
>CAIGRP010036514.1:0-10012 GCA_903798385.1 Fraxinus cuspidata
GATGCGCACACGGATCCCTCCGTGCACGCACGAAGTTTTTTTTTTTCTCAATGTTCTTAAGCCAATCAATAATGTTATTTTATTAAGTCATTTTTTTTATATTGCTATCAATAACAACGTTTTTTTACTTACATTCTAAAGTAACAGTATTTTTTTTAACAGGACATACATTTTCTTTTATTACAATTTTTCTTACTTTGATAATATATATTTTTTAATTCATATTATCATATTGTGAATGGAAATATCCTCAAATTGGTTTGTCTAGTCAAGCTTATTATTTATTTTATTACACACTTATTTTTAACACCATCCAACAACGCATGTTTGCTCCACTATTACTTGAGACAAGTGCATTCCCTGTCATTTAACTGATCATTTGCTTCTCTTGCTGGTTAACTTTTTAACACTAATAGCAAATCTGAAAGTTACATAAAAACATTGAAGTTTCAAACATAAATTTCAAATTAATGGGATTAACATACAATCCGAACGTTTACAAACAGATTATAAAACCAGTGAATTACGCAAACTTGAGAATAATAAATGGTTGTGTTTCATGGAAGTCCTCCATTTTGTTTCCCGTTATCCATCTCTCCTTTTCCCTTGCAAAAAGTAAATTTGATATAGATATCCACGTCATTCTCTTCTGTTATTTTAGCAACATGCTTCAACAAACCCGAAAACTCGTGAATTTCTAATGTAGCACTTGACTAACCCTCATATTGACAATAGTCTTCATCAAGCCACTTGAAATGAGTGCAATCGTTAGTACAACAGAAGAATAGCCGTCCTAAGTTTTCAGTCCTCTTTTCAACCTCCATACATTTCTGAATTCCCTTGTCGCATACTGGGCACAGTTTTTTTGTCGGACAATCCAACAAGTAGTGGCCCGACTTCCGGCAACCATGACAAATCCCTTAGTTCTTTCCCTCCATTATAATATGCTGATGCAGCCAAAAAATGAAAATAGAATCAGATCGAAATCATATTTAATGAAAGTTTATAAATTCCTTTTATAGAAAATCAATTTAATTCATACCAAGATCAAGACTTCAACATAAAAATCCCTTTACATCATAGCCCTTCATAGAAAATCCATTTAATTCATACCAAGATCAAGACTTCAACTTAAAAATCCCTTCACTTCACAGCCCTTTACATCCAGTCACTAGTTTATTGCCATTTGTTTTGCGTTTTCATTTTTCTTACAAATCTTAAGCATTTAAAGTGGATGAACATGACCAAATCAAATCAGATCGAAATCATATTTAATGAAAGTTTATAAATTCCTTTTATAGAAAATCAATTTAATTCATACCAAGATCAAGACTTCAACATAAAAATCCCTTTACATCATAGCCCTTTATAGAAAATCCATTTAATTCATACCAAGATCAAGACTTCAACTTAAAAATCCCTTCACTTCACAGCCCTTTACATCCAGTCACTAGTTTATTGCCATTTGTTTTGCGTTTTCATTTTTCTTACAAATCTTAAGCATCTAAAGTGGATGAACATGACCAAATCTTCTCCCCTAACCAAATCTTCCATTCATTTACTTCTTCAATTTTCAATATACAACACTCCCGCACAGATATTATGTAATGTATTTTATAATCACAAGGCAGTGGATGAAATTTTACCTTCAATTTAGTTCAAATCACGGTTGCGATCCAACAAAATCTTCATTACTGTATCCTTGAGTCGGGTTTTGGTGGTCTTTACGGTCTTCTCACCGATTGGATTGTTTTGGGGTTTAGGGTTTTTTAGGTGGATTTGGGGGAAATGGATTCACGCCTTACGGGTTAGAATTGGGGAAAGATTCTTTTACAATCAGAAAGGGTTTGGCATATATGATATAGAATCGCGTTTTTAAAAATTGGTTGTGGCGTGTTTCGATGCCTTTGCTTATTTGGCAATGAGTTGGCGAGTGATAACCTATTTGGAAACATTTAACTCAAAGTTAGGATGATAGTAACTAGGTTTTAGATTTGGGCAATGCCTTTCCTTATTTGGCATTGTGTTGGCGAGTGATAACCTATTTGGAAACATTTAACTCAAAGTTAGGATGATAGTAACTAGGTTTTAGATTTGGGCTGGGCTAATGGTTTAACATTTTGTTTTGGACTTGGGTTGTTGATGGACACGAGCTATCACCAATTAGAACATGGGCTGTAGTTTAATTTGAATGGATTAATTAGAAAAATAAGAACACTTATTTCTCAATGAAGGGGCTTCGATGTCAACAGTGATGGCGGTGGTGAATGGTGGTGGTGGGTGCATTGGTAGTAGGAAGAGAGTAGTGGAAGGGAAAGAAAAATTAATTTGGACTCATTGTTACTCNTTAATTAGAAAAATAAGAACACTTATTTCTCAATGAAGGGGCTTCGATGTCAACAGTGATGGCGGTGGTGAATGGTGGTGGTGGGATAATTGGTAGTAGGAAGAGAGTAGTGGAAGGGAAAGAAAAATTAATTTGGACTCGTTGTTACTCTTTAAAAATTGGGACTATGGTTGCAATCAATTTTTTCATCATCATCTTCTTCTTCTTTTCTTCTTTTAGTTTTATTTATATAGGAATGTATATTCGTCATTTCACAATTTCTTATTGAAAAAATTGACGACGGGAGGTGTTCCACACTAGATGTTTCAAACAAGGATGTTTTGTGCTATTTCCAAAAGGAATAAAATATTTTGCATTATGCCCAATATCTAGGAGTTTTGTGCTATTTAGCCTCCTTAAAATTTATTTTTAATGTAAGGGAAAGAAAAATTAATTTGGACTCATTGTTACTCTTTAAAAATTGGGACTATGATTGCAATCAATTTTTTCATCATCATCATCTTCTTCTTTTCTTCTTTTAGTTTTATTTATATAGAAATGTATATTCGTCATTTCACAATTTTTTATTGAAAAAATTGACGACGGGAGGTGTTCCACACTAGATGTTTCAAACAAGGATGTTTTGTGCTATTTCCAAAAGGAATAAAATATTTTGCATTATGCCCAATAACTAGGAGTTTTGTGCTATTTAGCCTCCTTAAAATTTATTTTTAATGTAGCTTATAGATGGGCTTAAGAGTACTTTCCGTTTATTCAATTTTCTAACATTTAAATTATATCATCAATTTATATAATAAAAATAATAATGATTTTTAAATGCAAATAAAATTAAATAACATTTTGTTTTTGGGTTAAGCACATAGCCATCCCAACCTAGTTGTCATTCTCCATGACCCCGTTACCTCCAACTTCTTTTCCTTGTGGTTGTCTTTTTCATCGTCTTCTGTCTCTTCACCAAACTTAGGGACTAAATATACGAACCTTTTTTCCATTCTCCTAAAAATGCATTATTTATAGTATTGTATCATACTATCATTGGTCAACCGTGGTCAGTGACATTAATTTGCATATCATTGCCATATTGAATATAATACATGAATGTATTAAGATAAAAGTAGGAACTTTTTTGTTATATACATTAAAAGATTGTAGAATTCGTAGAGTGTAAACAAAATAATTAGATTAACGTATTTATTACTATTTCAAAATTTGAATAATTATTTTCCAANCATATTGAATATAATACATGAATGTATTAAGATAAAAGTAGGAACTTTTTTGTTATATACATTAAAAGATTGTAGAATTCGTAGAGTGTAAACAAAATAATTAGATTAACGTATTTATTACTATTTCAAAATTTGAATAATTATTTTCCAATGCAGCTTATTTGTCGTTGCAATGGATATAAATTTTAACAAACGATGTGAATTCATAACTACTTTGTTAAAATATGATTGCCATGTTTTTGAGTGAACTACTAAGAATAAAATCATACACTAACAAAGAGTTCTTTATACACTTATTAGGGGCCTAAAATATCGATATTTGATAATTCTTCTGACAAAACATATCATAAATTGGTGTAATTTATGTTATCTAGGTAAAATTCAATGGTTGAACAAGAAATCGAAATGATTAAACGAAAATTGGTGAAAATTGGAAAAATTCAAAGATTGAGTATCAAATTGTAAATATTCAATAGTTGATTTGGACCATGAGATGATACTTTAAAGATTGTTAGAAGACAATTGGATGGAATTCGAAAATCAATTTTTACTCGTACAAGTTATGTTCCAGATTTTTAGTTGAAATTTAAGACTCATTTTTGGCACAGTATACATCCGAATTGGAAATATTATACATTGAAACCAATTTGGACGTGATTTTCAACTAATTTTCTACTCCTACAAATATATAACAGTAGAATACATATTGGAAATCTCTTGTATACATATTATACTCCAGTATTCATCAATTATTGTCATCAAATGAGGAAAATTCATAATTTTTGTGAGAGAATTGAAGGGGATTTGACTATTTGCTATTTGTACACTTTTCATACTTTCGAGAAAAGAAGTTAAAGTATCAATTGAGTGAAATCAAACATTTTTGTGCATGAATCATAAATGTAAAATTATATTTATATTGAGAATTTATGAAAATTTAATCTAGACTGTTTTAGGTAGGTTAATGTCAGAGCATTTAGAGTTTAGTCCCCACCAATGACTTTTATTTTTCAAAATGAGAAATGTTTGCTCTCTCACACTTAATGGTGAATATAGTAGCTCAGACTCATTTTCTTTGTGATAATCAATATTTGAATTAAAAACTGTAAGAAAAATATTTTGTTAACTTCACATGAATATTACATATCATCATGTGAGTACTTATACAAAGCGATTGAGTAAGTATGTTAACGAGCATAAAATGTAAAATCATCCATCTTAAATAGTCTGCGTCAAGCAGAGTCTAAATAAGTAAAATGAAAATTTTGATTTCTTAAATTGAGAATTATTGTAATCCATCATATCTTAATCATGCTTGGTGTACAATCTTTTTTATAACATTGTTGACAACAGTTTAAAAAATAATTTGTCTTTCCAACAAACTTTTTTGACACATACAACATTGTCAAAAATCATTGTACAAATGGTATTGTCCATCATATCTTTATCCATTCATTATACAAAAAAAAAAAAAAATATGCATCTCTATCAAATAATTGAGAATAAGTGAATACGAGAAAACTTGAACAAAGAATTGCTGAAAATTGGTCGTCCATATTCTCAATAAAATGTACCCTTTTATAGGTAAAGGAAAATTCTAAGCGAATTACAATGGTCACTGGGAAACATTGTGTTGTGACTCGTTACTAGGGACAGCCATGTGGCTGTCAAAACAAGCGAATTACAATGGTCAATGGGAAGCATTGTGTTATGACTCGTTACTAGGGACAGCCATGTGGCTGTCAAAACTAAGCTGTGGGATCCTACCCAACCTAATCGTCTTGAATCCTTCTATATACGCACTTTGAGGCACCTTTATCCGAGGCCCGTCTGCTTAGCCGAGGCCCTTTGCCGAGGCCCAATTCATTTTGAGGCGTCTCATGGATCCGAGGCTCTCCAACTCATGAAGGCCCACGTGCAAAGATTGAATTCACAATGAAGATCTTTTTCGAATGATTGATCCAACTCATGAAGGCCCACGTGCAAAGATTGAATTCACAATAAAGATCTTTTTCGAATGATTGATGTGACATTTGTAAAAAGTGTATTTGTGTCATGTCTTGTCAATGTAAGAACATTAAATGCTTTGGAGAGTTACGAAAGTCAACTAGATGACTGGGACTTGATATCTTGACCGGGAAGATGAGGTCACGTGTAATCTGATCCAAGGATCACAATTCTATTTGTAACACTATAAAAACCCACCACATGTAACAGTTAAGGACTAATGTAATTTCATACACTTGAAGCAATATATTTTACTCTCATTGACTCAATAACAATTTCAGATTTAGATCTTAACGATTGATTCTTATTATACAATCGTATCATGGATATTTCGTCGGAACCCGAACGGAAACGTATCGTGTCGTTAAGCTGTTCCCACGTCCAATCTCGGAGCGATCTCTCTTGTCGATCTATCTTTACGTGTTAAAATTTAGATTATGTATACACAAGTAGACCCGACATCCGTTGACATCGTTTTTTGAGGTCAACACATTGAAAAGTCAAAATCTATTTACAAACTATCAACTATACACGTAACAACAATATACGTTAAATTAAATATTTACAATTGCGAATTGTGCCAAAATAAAATAATAAAATATTCCAAATCTTTTCTTTAACACCCTACATTAAATTAATGCCGACAAATCAAAAGACATCAATTTGTCAATTAGAACTCGTACTAGATTTACCATCAAAAGCATCAATTTGGCATCATTGAAATTCCATCCTGCTATTCCTTTGGCTATTAGATTCAGCATTGGGTTCTAAAACAGAACCATCGACATGACCACAAATGCCTTTCACTTTGATAAACAAACTAAATTGAATTTCCCATGAAAAATAGTTTTTCCCAGATAATTTAACACACAAAATCTCTGATTTTTTTTAAAAAATATTTTCAGACTAGACAAAGAAAAGCAAACGAATTACACAAGATGATGAACTTCTAATTGAGAAGTTTAACGAGAACAGAAAGACAACCCACAAATAGAACAACGCAACTATTATTATGTTCTCAAAAAAATTCTCAAGAGTTTCTTACAGACTTTGACGAGGAGATCCACTTAGAATGTTCTTCCGAAACAAAGAACTCATCGATAAATGAACCGGAAGTTGATATGCGCTTCCCCCTAACCCAGTAGCTTCTAGGGGAAAGAAGTAGGTCCATCTAAGACCAAGTCAAGTTGAGGAAGGCAAGGCCTAACTTCGTTGAGCTTTTTGCTCTGCTCATTCCATGCGCTGTTGTCTCCTCTAGTACGAGGTTGATACCATGTCAAATAAAAGAGAATAATTGAATATAAAAAGTTGAACAAAGAATTGCTGAAAATTAGTTATCCATATTCTAATTAAATGCACCCTTTATAGATAAAGTGCAAATTTTGTACAAGGGAATACCGATAGTCAATTGGAAAGATTGAGAAATCAACTCAATTTACAGCCTAACAATTGTACTTGTACCAACTATACAACTTAATTAAATATTTACATTTAGAAGTTGTACCAAAATAAAGCAATAAATTATTTTCAATAAAATGTTCCAAATCATTTTAGAACACTTTGAAACTAGAATAATGTTACTCATTACGACAGTCGTCCTGTCATATGTATTTCATGTAGGACAACTGTTGTAGTGTGTAGTTAGCATTACTCTTGAAACTAGGGAACCAAATAAACTCATAGAAGAGGAAGAAGTAGATGAGGGGGAGGGAGGGGCGACAAAATACAAATTCCCTCCCTATGTTGTTCTCTGAGCACTCATATAATCGCTTTCTCTTGTCTTGATTGGTTAGATTAGATTTCTAAAATGAAGTGAAGTGATACTAAAAACAATATTTTTTCAACTTAGAATGCCCGATTTTTTATTTTTTAATTTTTTGGACAACAAGTGCCCTTGCATTTAAAAATGATAGAAAAAAATGACTGTTAAGTAGGACTAAACATGTCATTTAACTCTTTGTTAACAATCAATCTTTTCTTTATATGAAAAAAATAAAATAAAATAAAAAATTGATCAATTCCATCAACTACTCGCACGAACTCGTTTGAATTGGACCATGTGCAGCGACTTTAATTTCATGTATGACCACACCAATTACTTATTACGAATGCAGCATTTAAAGATGTACCATTACTTCATTTCTTGTTATCACCTAAACTTCACTTATTTATGCACTATGTTATAGGTAACACCCAAATTTCAAGATTAATTTGCATACTTTCTTTAGTTTGACTTCTCTCGAGCAAATCAAATCGATGAAATACTTTCACGATATTCAATCAGATCATTGAAAAATAAGAATCCAAGTTATCATGATTTTTTTTTTTTTTGAGATTATTTCTTGTAGTATGAATGTTGAATAAGTGTTTGGTTATTTGCATAAGCTTTCAAAGTGCACACAATATACATATGAATGAACACCGAAAAATTACTTCATTTTAAAGTAACTTTTTATTGCTAAACATATTTGAATATGTTATTTTTTCAACTAAGAAATTACTTTTTTTTTTTAGTTAATATTATGCCATGTTTGGTCCGGATTAAAATCGAATTTTAATCCAAGTTAAAGTCAAACAATCAATATTAACCACATCTTTCATGGGTCCCACAACTTTTCAACCACACATTTCAAAAACTTCTATCAAAATCTACTAAAAATCTAATTCTAATCTATAGTAAACATCATCTGACATTACTTTCAAGATAAATAATTTATATATTTATAATTTTGACTCCTTTAAGAAAATAATTTATTTACTGATGAGTAAAACTCCATTTTCTTTTAAATAGAGGTCGAACTTGAATCTATAATCGAGAGATAGTTGTTCAGACACTGTTAAAGGATGCTCAAGAAGAGAGAAGCTATGATGGCTCCCCTAGAATCGTCAGAATCTCATAAATAAAAATCGAAAGTTGGATCTATATTGCGGGTTTTCTATTTGCAGAAGAACTCCGATTGGCCATGGGAAGTATTGAGTGTGATGCTAATTTATTTTTTGATATCATAGTAATACACAAGGAAATACGGTATGGCGCATGCCGCTTTAAGTCTATCTTTAGAAATAAAGTCTCATATACGCTACCATTGCTACAATTATTTCAATCGATTTGATAAAAAATGATTATGCCATATTGGGCCCCAATTTTTTGAAACTTATTTTCCTCAAACTCGTTTTTAATCACACATTTCATCAATTTGTATTAAAATTTAATAAAAAATTATTTTTAACCAATTTAAACTGGGGATATGTTTCTTTCTTCATCTCGTAAGAGGTTCATGACAGTTTAGTTCAATAAGAGATATCCATCTTAACGTCAGATAAATTTAGTCTCTATTTGGTATTAAAAAAAAAAGAAAGATTATTAGTAGATTTTAGTAAAGAATAAATTTAATGATACAAGTGATGCCACTTAAATTGGTGTTAAATATCAGTGGTGGTAAATAACATTACTTTTTAGTAGAAGTTGATAAAGTACGTGGTTGAAAAATTGATAAAAAAATATGGATCTCATAAAATTAATTTCAACGCGCTTTGGATGCCTGCGGTTTTTGCTTCTGAACCCCACTTGCAGAAGGAGAAGGATTTATAACCTTACCAAACCCCATACCCTTCACAACTTCACCACTAAATCCAAATCAGAATGCATCTCTTTCTTCTCCGGCAGCTCCTTATGCTCCTGTCGCTGCCATTTAGCCGGAAAATGTATACATGCGCCGCCGTGGGCAAATGGGACCTACTCCGACACAACATTGGCATGTCTGCCATGCACATGCAACTCCTCAACAACGATAAAGTAATTATTTTCGATAGGACAGATTTCGGGCCCTCAAACATTTCATTACCCAATGGAAAGTGCAGGAATGATCCAAACGACGACGCTTTCCAAAATGACTGCACCGCCCATTCTGTCGAATACGACGTCGCTCTGAACTCAATCCGCCCTCTCATGGTGCTCACCGACGTCTGGTTCTCAGCCGCTGCCCAATGGCGTTTTGGTACAAACTGGTGGCTTCAACGATGGCGACCGTGCCGTTAGAATTTATAAACCTTGTAATGATGATTCTTGTGATTGGCAAGAAATCAAAAATGGACTCGCGTAGAGAAGATGGTACGCCACTAATCATATTTTGCCGAACGGCCAGCAAATTATTATCGGCGGACGACAGCAGTTCAATTATGAATTTTATCCCAAAAATCGCCGGCGGAGAAAGCCTATAATTTTCCATTCCTGGTGCAGACGACTGATCCAAAAAGTGAAAACAATTTGTATCCATTGTGTTTCTCAATGTGGACGGAAATTTGTTTCTTTTCGCGAATAATCGAGCTATATTGTTCGATTAGATGAAGGGAGTGGTGGTGAGAACTTACCCCCGCCGTGCCTGGTGGAGATCCACGGAGTTGCCCAAGTACAGGTTCTGCAGTTTTG
>CAIGRP010036524.1:0-46913 GCA_903798385.1 Fraxinus cuspidata
TCGTATCTTCAAACACCAAGGGTCCTACTAGGTGTGCCAAATTATTTCGCGCGGAGAGTCGAGCCTCACTAACAATTAGAAGAAGGTTCAGACGATTGTGTAAGGAACAAAACCTCTCGAGACAAAGTCCCAACATGGGGTGCTTTATTTGCGAAAATCACAGTTTTCACGAAGCGAAAATGCCTCCAAGGGGCACAAGCACACTGAACTTAAAAAGTAATTGGCAATAAAATGATAATGAACGAAATTACAAAGTTCTCTATTTGAGAGTTGAATTTGATCTCTTTTCTTCTGTGTTCTCTTTCCCCTTTTATACTATTTTGACGGTTTTTTCCTTGTAATGTTAACCGAGAAGCCGTTGAAAAATTGCTTATCACCCAATAACCACCAACTTTCTCCATGATAGATGACTTATCAATAACTGATGCTTATCGTCCGGTAACCACCCACTTCATCCATGATGGATGACTTGCAAAAAAAATCGTCCTTAACCGCTACCATCTTTCTTGACATCTAACCACTCCTGATTGAAGCTCTTGGGTTGTGGAATGAACTGTTTCAATAACCGTTGCTTTAAATAATAATAATAAAGGCACTATGCTTGCTTGGATCTTGGACGTTCTGCACGTTTGGGCGATAATGCTCACCTCGACCTAGGGCGACTTATCAGTTTGGGCGATATTGGACCCCCGCTAATGATTCTGTCCCAAGTACTGTCTTAGGACTTTTTATGGTCTCATTTGGACCCATCCTTCGAATTTCCTAATGGACTTCCATCTTTGAACCATTTAATTGTGCCTAATTTTTATGCGTCAACAGTTTCAATCATATCCCGTCATTCTTCAAAACTGAATTTACTAAGCACCATGTTACAAATAAGAAAAATGGAATTCTATGAAATTAATTCTAATAAGATCTGTGTATGGTAAATAGAAATTGAAAATAAGTTCCAATCAATTTATTTATTTATTAGAAAAATTAAGGATGTAATTGGTTCAACTTGGAATAAGGAACTTGAATGTATTACAATTGAATCGGTTAATTTTATCAAGTCCATGTTTGGTCTTTATTTTTTAAAATTTAGTTTTGTTTAAACTCATTTTCAATCATACATTTTATGGAATTCACAATTTCTTAACCATATATTTTATTGATTTTTACCAAAATCTAGCCCCCGTTTGTTCTACATTAATTTTTTCATTCTTATTGTTCTACTCATTTTTAACCACACATTTTTCAATAAAATAATATTATCAATCACATCAATAACTTTTCCTTCTTTTTCAACCACACATTCTCCATCAATCTACTATTCCAAAATTCATTTTTTTCAAAATAATGTGGCTCAAACACACCCCTAATTTTTATTTAAATCAAACACGGGCAATATTTCTTATATGCTCACTTCTGTATGCTTTAAGATACTTGCTAGCTCAATAAGTATAATATTTAGATAAATTTTATTTTTAAACTTGTTTAAATAAGTTATATTTTTGAGTAAGAAGTAACTAATTTGGAAAATAATTTTTACGCATGTCAAATTAATTGACACGTTTCTAAATTTGATTGCTTGCAAAACGCCTTTTCCTTTATTCTAGCTTGGAATTCATCTTGCTCTTTCTAAAAGTAAGCCCATGTTGGGGAACAATTCAAAAGGTATTAATTTATAAAAAGAGAGAATTGATTGATATATAACTGAATAAGTGTGATTAGACATGACTTATAAGAAGTTAAAATAAGTTTTTGAGACAAAAGTTATTTTTGAACCCATTTAATTACTTTTATAAAATTGCTGCTTCTAATTATAAAAGTTTTAGAAGAAGGTGACTCGAAGAACTGTTTGATATAGCTACTGATTTTATATCTACTTATTGTATAATAATTTTGCGAGGAAGTTATTGTAATTGATGTTTGGACACTAATATCTAAAAAAGATTCCTCTTCCGAAAAACTTTTTGAAGAAGTTACACTTCGAGGGTTCGTGTAACTTTCTCATGGAACTTTATACAAAAAATGAAGCTATTCTATAATTAAAAATTCATGCCAAACGAACTCTAATACTTGTAAATTTATTAAAATATGTGCTTGAAAATGAAGTTGAACTATTTATAAAAAATTATAAATTTTGTCAGTCGAAGACTTCCTTAGAGCATCTCCATTGATACTCTAAATTGTAATTTAGATTTATAAAGTGGTCAAAAACTTTTCAATGGTGAGATATAAATGAAATGCAAAGTTCATTTTTCGACGAAAAATATTTTAAAAAATAAAATAAAATTTACGTCTCTATTTAGATCTACTTGCGAGACTCATAAGAGATCAAAAACTATCAATCCACTTGAATACAATTTTTTAGATCTTTTCATTGGAGCATAATTCAAATATTGACTCAATGAGATGTAAATGAGCCCCTGTTCGACCATCATTATTATTAATTTATTTTTTTACATACTCATTTTCAATTACACATTCACGGAATAAAATATAGTGCACGTAAATTCAGAATTTTTTTCCACTTTTTAATCACATATTTTTATAAATTCATTAATTAAAATTTTATTTTATGTTCGTGAAATAAGAACTGAAAATGTAAAAAAATGATTTTGTAGATGTCATGGATGGTTGAAAAAGACAAATTCAAGAATCAAGGATCAAGGCATCATAGAACCTTAAAAAATAAAATAAAATAAAATAAAAAAAAAATACATTGTAAAAATAGAAAGTTCTGAAAATAAAGAGAGCGCGAGATGTGCCCTCAACGGCTTAACAAAGCGGACGCTCAGACGGCAAACATCAACAACAGCGACGTGACGACGCCGCTTTATCAACAACATCGATATTAACGGTTCATTTATTAAACCCCAATTTCTCCAATCACTTGAATCGCATTTGCACACTGTTCAAAAGTTGTCATTCCGTTCTATGCATTTCCGACAATGGGATTTTGAGATCTTGCAAAATTGGAGCTGGGTTTCCTGTGTAGATTCTGAATGGAGTCGTTATTGGAGCTTTGCGATTTGATCGCGCAATACCCGGCTCAATTCTCGGAAAAACTTGCCTGGATTTGCAACCGTTGCCCATCGCCGGAGTCTTTACTGACCGGATCATCGAGGGTTTCGAGGTCGCAGCTTAATGCCATACTTGGTGTTGCGCGATTCCTCTCCAAATGCCCTGACCACGCTCATGAAACCCCCAAATCTCTTCTCCTCGCATTTTACTGCTCAATCCCCTCCTCTTTTAACCCTTCGTTCTGGCCCCAATCGTTTTCCAAGGATTCCATTTCTACGTTTTTTATTGATTTATTGAGTTGTATCTCCAGAGCTGCGGACTTATCCACTGATTTTGCTAGAGATGTTGCGGGATTCACAGGGGAAATTGTGATTTACACTATAAATAATTCGGATTCTGAAATTTCTAGGATTTTCTTGAACGCTCTGTGCTTGAATTTTCCTCCAATTCTACCCTCCGACGCAAATAATTTGGTTTCTAATCTTTTGGACCGGTTTGAAATCTCTGTCATACCGAGTTCTCCAAGGGATGCGCTTTGTATAACCCCTGACACGTCTTCGGCCCAGAGCTCTCCAATAAGCGTGAACCACTATCAGTCTCCTGGTAATGACACCATTATCGCCTCAGCTGGGTCAACGAGCAGCGTGGCTTCAAGGGATGAGGCCTCATCATCGAGAGTTATTATGGTGAATGGAGGTAGTAGCTTAACATGGAAGAGCAACATTGATATACTGGACGGGACTATGGGGTTGAATGATGCCTCTGTTTATAAGAAGGCCTTGGCTGTCTTTGAGGAGGAGTCTGTAAAGAGCCTTGGAAAACAGGAGATTGCTTTTAAATTAATTGGACACGTGTTGGATAAAGTTGCCATTGATCCGAAACTTTTGGAGCATGTGAGAGGTGTAGCCAAGGAGCAGCTTCAATCAATTCTAACATTTTTAAAGGTACGTAAATTTAATGAGCATATTCGTTTCTATGGGTTTTATGTGAAATTTAAAAACTTTACTTAAGACAAGGATCAAAAATGATGAAACTGACGGTTACAATGGTTTGGTTACGTGGGCAGATAAGGAAGAGTGATTGGGCGGAGCAAGGGCAATTGCTGAAAGTAAGGATTAATTCAAAGCTGTCCGTTTACCAAGCAGCAGCAAGGTTGCAAATTAAGGCTCTTCCATCTCTTGATGCGGAAGGAAAGTCATCAAAGAGATTGTTGCATGGAGCTCTTGCATTGTTGATAGAGGCTTCGGAGGCATGCTTGTTCTCAGTGTGGCGGAAATTAAGGGCATGTGAAGTGCTCTTTAGTTCATTACTTGCTGGGATTTCCCAAGCTGCTATCACTCGTGGTGGTCAGCTGCTTCGTATCCTACTCATCCGATTTAAACCCCTTGTTCTGGCTACATGTGCTCAGGTTATTATTGCTTTTGATGAATTGATGTTTTTCTTTAATTGCTGAGATTGTTCAATAATTTTTGTAATTTGTTTCTGTTTTTAACAAACAGGCGGATACATGGGGCAGCAGCCCTGGGGTCATGTTCGAGAGTGTCTTGAAAACATGCTGTGAGATAATTTACTTTGGATGGACTAAGGACCGATCTCCAGTGGACACTTTTATTATGGGATTGGCTGCTAGTGTTCGTGAAAGAAATGATTATGAGGAAGAGGTTTGTAACTTACAGTTGCTTCATCTAGTATGTTTAGCGGTTATTATTATCATCACTGTTATATATTACATAGTTTTTGTCATCACTGTTGCAGTTGTTATTGTCATCTTCATCAGTCACTCATTTTATCTCTACCATCTTTTTGTATTATTTGTTGTTGCTATTTACTTATGAACAACAAACTGACTAAGTGCTTCTGTCCTTTGTGATTAAGTCTAACAATAGTTACTAAGTCTTCGAATTCATGATTTGACGAAACAAGTTGCTCTTTATGCCATCCTCAACTGTTGGTTACAATGTTGATTTCACTACCTAGAGGCCCTGCAAGTTAGCCTGCAGAAAAGAAAGGCATTATCGTTATGAATTTTCTGGTTTACCCTTTCTCAAGGACTGATCTGCAAGAATATTGGCTAGATGTCCTTTCGAAACAAAAGAAAGGTTTTCATAAAAAATTAAGCTGATTTTTGGTGATACATGTGAATTTTGGTCAACTTGTTTTTGTATAAGCTCCAGTTGAATATCGATATGGAAAAAGTTAAAAACTATGGTGGGGATTAATGAATCTGTTTGTAAATGAGATTAGGATCTAATGTTGAAGTAACTTAGATGGAAACCATTCTTGTTATATATTGCAAATGACAAAGGCCATTAGCAATTTAGAGGAAAAGCTATTGATGTAAACTGACAATCGGAATAGAAGGAAACATGTTTTTTAGGTCATTAAGACACAATATGTTCAATTAAATGATTGTGTTTCCAATACATTAAGTATTTATGGTCATGTGCAGAGGATAAAGTATGAAGCTTGATATTATCCTTCCCTTTATAATAGCAAGTAGCTTAAACAGTTGATGAGATTGAGTAAAATGTTGATAACTATAGATTGTTTGAGTTGTTGCTGAGGGTATAATAGTTTAAAACATGAGATTTGCTGTTTTTATGCAACTTCTTCTGGCCAGTTTTAAGTCTCAGTTTCCTTTTATTTTTCTGCTTCTTTTATAGTAAAATCTTTTGTATTCTTGTATACCTGTATAATTTCAGGATGGAAAAGAGAAACAGGCAGTGCCAGCTCTGCAGCTGAATGTCATACGCTTGCTAGCCGAGTTGACAGTTGCTGTTAACAAGCCTGAACTGGTTGACTTGATATTGCCCTTATTTATTGAAAGTCTAGAAGAGGGTGATGCTTCAACTCCAGGCTTATTGAGAATTCGAGTATGAACCTATCTCTTGAATACCTAATACAATTGAATGTTTCTTCTTTTAAGCTTCTTTAATAGGTCATTTATCAGTAGGACCCAACATAGGAAAACGATATTCTTACCATGTGGTCCATGTCTATGGAATCTATTCTATCATTCATTTACTACTGCTCAAATTGAATCTCTCGCATGGTTTCTCAACCTTCTTTTGTTGAGTTTCTGCAGCTTCTTGATGCTGTTTCTCGCATGGCGAGCTTAGGTTTCGAGAAGTCCTACCGTGAAGCTATTGTTCTCATTATTCGGAGCTACTTGGGTAAACTCTCCAGTGTTGGCTCTGCTGAAAGTAGAACCCAGGCACCCGAAGCCACAACAGAACGTGTCGAGGTACATTTGGATTTTGAATTGTTGATAATGATCATCAAGTTTGGGACAAGAATTTTCTCTTATCGTCTGGATACTAACTGGTTCAATTACATTCTAGACTTTACCTGCAGGCTTTTTGTTGATTGCTAGAGGCATTACGAGTACTAAATTGCGTTCAGAATATCGTCATCGTTTGCTGTCACTGTGCTCAGATGTAGGCTTGGCTGCTGAGTCCAAAAGTGGAAGGTAGAGTTCTGTAAAATTTGTTTGGTTGTAATCTTGTTGGATTCAGTTTTCCGATAAAATTCCTATTGACATAAACATTATCAGGAGTGGAGCAGATTTCCTTGGGCCTCTACTACCTGCGGTGGCCGAAATATGTTCTGACTTTGATCCCAGTGTAGGCGTAGAACCTTCGCTCTTAAAGCTATTTCGAAATTTGTGGTTCTACATTGCTCTTTTTGGGTTAGCACCTCCAATACAGAAAATACCTACTGGGACAAAGTCAGTTTCCACTACACTTAATAGTGTGGGTAGCATGGGTGCTATTGCACTACAAGCAGTTGGTGGACCATATATGTGGAACGAACAGTGGTTATCTGCTGTTCAACGCACCTCTCAAGGGACCCCACCTCTTGTAAGTTGAATGAAAAAAGTCTATAAATCTATTGTATACCTGCTTTGATCATGAAAACTTTTAGGGTTTAGATTTGGCTTTAGCTTGTTTGTGGTTTGCTGTCTCTCTCACTCACTCACACACACACAAATATGTATCTCATTTCAATGCTTCGATTATTTCCTGTGGGCATTCTTGTATCTGTTCCATATCTGATTGTGTGATCTTGATCACGAGCACTAAGCTCTTTGCATACAAACCAAGATATGTCTATGTTTCTTCAAGTATGTATGTGCACCTATGCTCATGTTTAGATATTTTTGCACCTTGGTGTATTTCGTTGTTAAATATTCATTGAGTTTTAAAAGTGATTTGTCATGCTTATGAATATTTATTCTTACTGCTCTTTGTTAGAGTGTCATCAACAATTTGCTGAGTATATTTGCAAAATGGCTGGCTCTCATGACGGTATTTGCAGCATTTCCACCTCGTCCCAAAAAGGAATTGCTATCCTTACTTTAACATTTAGTTAGTGTTCCTGGTTATGTGTCTGTTGATTTGATATAGTACATTCAAGGAGCTAGTCTAGTTGTCCTTAAGGATTAGAATCAACTTGACCTGATATTGATTCCAACCAGAAATATTACAAGAAAAAGAGCAACGTGGGATGCCATTGAGATGATTTGTCTTTAAGACCTTGTTGATGAATATTTTGAATCAATATGATAATTTGTCACTGTTACTTAATGTATCATGCAAATGTTCTTTTTCTCTGGGATTTTAGAAGTGACAAATGATCTTTAATACTTTTCTGGGTTTAAGGATTTGGTGGGGAACAAAAATAGAGTTGAAACAAGGGACAAAGTCCTGCGTATTTGCCCATTGCATGTCATGAGAAATTAAATAGTTATGTGTTCTCATAGACATTTTGAGGTATTGCTTTTCTTTCCAGTTCAGCTTGTGGCAGCTTATCTTGTTTATGGACTCCCTTATTATGCATTCAATTTTCTCACGTCCATCATGTTAGAGAATGTAATTCAAGATTTGGCTCAAGTTGAAGACATATTTCACAATACCGAATTTGTATTTATAGATATGTACTATTGCCTTCAAGGTATTGCTCATGTTACTGGTACCATAATTTAATCACCTTTGAATTGAAGATATTGCTTCAGGTTAACACAATGAAGAAGAATGTATTACAGATTTTCCTGGAGTAAAAAGGAGTTTTTCTCTGAATCAGACATGACTACTTTTAAACTGCCATCCATTTAGGTTATGGTAGCATGAGGATGATTCTTCATTTCTGATGTTTACATTGCTAAATCTGTATGATTACCATTCATGATTTCTGACTATGATTGTTCAAGAGAATAAGTACTGATTTGTATTTCATTAAATATCACTTTGTGGCTCTGAGAACATTTTGTATTGGTTCAGGTGGTGAGCTCTGTGAAATGGCTTGAAGATGAGTTGGAACTTAATGCACTTCATAACCCCGGTAGTCGGCGGGGAAGTGGAAATGAGAAAGCTGCTGTAAGTCAAAGAACTGCTCTTTCTGCTGCTCTAGGTGGGCGAGTGGAGATTTCAGCAATGAGCACAATTTCAGGTTAAGTTTAATTTCTCAGTAAATCATAATAAGAATCTGTGCTTTGGCATCGAATGAAGTGTAGAGTTTTATACATTTTCACTTTTTTTTTGGAAGCCTGGAGGACCTTTTGAGTTGTCAGAATTATCTATGTCGTGTCTTCTGCAGGTGTCAAAGCAAATTATCTCTTAGCTGTTGCATTTCTGGAGATAATACGATTTAGCAGCAATGGTGGCATCCTCAATGGTGGTCCTAGTTCTACCTTGTCTCGAAGTGCCTTCAACTGTGTCTTTGAATACTTAAAAAGCCCCAATCTAATGCCGGCTGTCTCCCAGTGCTTGACTGCTATTGTCCATCAGGCTTTTGAAGCAGCAATTGTGTGGCTGGTATTCTTTATCTTGTAACATGTATCATTCAGCATATTTGGTTAAGCTTTCTTGTCAATCATTTTGATATCCATGACCCTTCACTTCGAAACTTGGTGATTGAAAGAGTCTATTTTGATATCCCAGCCGCCTATGCTAATTATCCATCCATCAAGACACTGACCAGCCAAGCAACTAATATATTGGATTATGGCATTACTATGCCCATATATAATTTCACAAACATGTGTACGTAATGAGATTTGTTGGTATCACTGATCTTTTATCTGTTTCAATTGTTGAAAGAATCTTGTGATCTTGTAGCACAATTGTTTGTTAGCTTTCTACCTAAGCAACTTATTGAGATAGGTAAAGAGAAGAATACTGTTATTGCGCGGGGTAATAATTTGTTGAATGCATTTTTATGGTGGGCTTTTGTGGGTCTGTGCTGAAAATTCACGAGATGTTTTAACCTTGATGTCTTTCTGGTTGCTCTCTCTCTTCTTTATAATAAACTAGCTTGTGAAAGAAATGGAAGTACATAAATTAACTGAAGTACCAAACTATATATAGTTTTTACAGGAAACTGCTCTTTGATGGAGACGTAGTACCATATTTTCTTTCTAGATTTATTTCTGACAAATGATATAGGTCCTTGTAACTTGGTACAGGAGGCTAGAGCATCTGAGACTGGACAAGAAGCCGAGATTAGAGAATCTACTCTCTCTGTTCATACCTGTTTTCTCATAAAAAATTTATCCTCAAGAGATGAACATATACGAGATATCTCACTTAATTTATTAACTCGACTAAGAGATAGGTTTCCTCAGGTAAAAGTGCATTGCTTGCTCTGAGGATTGTATTATCTTTTCCTTCATTTTGTTGCTGCATGTGCTAAAATAAATAACCGTGGCTCCTGTCATGCAGATATTATGGAATCCTTCTTGTCTGGATGCTTTGCTACTTTCAGTGCACAGTGATCCACCTACAGCTCTTGTGAATGATCCTGCTTATGTTGCTAGTGTTCGCTCTTTATACCAGAGGATTGTTCGGGAATGGATCATTGTTTCTCTGTCGCACGCGCCATGCACTAGTCAGGGTCTTCTTCAGGTTCTTTTCATTCCCTTATTTGGAAGTCATTCTATGCCATTCAGTTGCTTCTTTTTCTGTTGCAAATTTCATTTGCCTTGTTGTAGCTCATAATTTTATTCCCCGAGGAGATGGCGTTTCCTAGTTTTTTCTATCAGTTTTCTTTTTCTGCACCATTATGTTAAGAATGTAAATGGGTTTTCTCAGTTCCTGATAATGCATATGCCGTTTGATGTTTTCCTATGGGATAGTACATGGATTCCTCTTGTAATGGGCATATCTTTGAGACAGCCGAGATTCATCTTTTGGGTAAACATTGTACAACAACCTAACCCTTAGCCCATAAATTTTTTGGTCAGCTACATGAATCCTTTTAATCTCGTAATAAATACCCGAACAGTAATTTTTTGCACAATATGATGCTCTATAGTAATTTCAATACTATTCAATCTTCCTCCTAGTATGGATCATGAACTTAATACCAAAGAAAGGGCACTGAGAAGTCCTAAATTAAAGTTTCTCCAGTACGGAAAGATGAGTAAAGATTGCTAAAGCAGACTTAAGGATATTAAATTCCCCACCTTACCAGATTTGTGACAAAAGGAGAGCTTCGAAAGACCTACTTGATGGCCTTAGGTACTCTTTTAAGGCCGTATAAGCTGGAGGGAAATAAAGGATCTGCACGAAGCTGAAAATCTGTAGTGCGCTTGCACTAGCGAATTAGTGGAACAAATTTGTGTGGTTTTTTTTTTTTTTTTCCTTTCCCAATAAGGTTAAACAAAAGCGGTTGCTAATGCTCGAGTCAGTAGAATCTTCAATCTCTCCGTTAGTCTTATATATCGGCTTCACCAGTCACCCTCAATTCATCCAACATTGTTTTCTCTGGAAATTCTTAAATTTCAAATAAATGAATTTCTTTTTCCAACTTGGAAGCTTCCCTTGCTGTTTCAACTTCAAACATGCAATTTTTCAAAAGATGGCAATTTATTAATTACAAACAGTACAGAAAATTTAGTGGGGGCAAGGCCTGAATTCTAGTTAATGAAAAACACATACAGTTCATCATCAC
Source organism: Fraxinus cuspidata (assembly GCA_903798385.1). NCBI lineage: Eukaryota > Viridiplantae > Streptophyta > Magnoliopsida > Lamiales > Oleaceae > Fraxinus > Fraxinus cuspidata. The sequence continues at coordinate 10,960 of CAIGRP010036524.1, forward strand.
ATTAGTTACAAGGATATGAACTATATACTAATTTCTGCATGAATTGTTCCGTCAACTTAACACGATCAGCTTTGGTTTCACTATCAAAATGGTTCAACAACGATTCTTCCTTCCTTTCTTTTGGATAGAATTAATAGGGGTTTCTTGGTATGCCTTTTGTTTACATCATTTGCTGTCTATTCTCTTTATTGAAATCTTGAATTTTATTGACCAAGTTATTTTCACTAAAAGCTTTAAATCTTTTTATGGCATGAACGTACATTAAGTTCAACAATGTTGCTACCCTAAATGTGTGATCCCCAAACACAATCAATTTGACATAATTATTTTACTGTGGTTGGATCGTCACCAACTGATCTTCCTTTTTCATGCAGTATATCCTAATTAGGTGACAAGATGCTTATTCACCAATAGACTTGATACCATTTTCTGAAACTGCAACAAACAAATAAATAAAAGAAAAATATAAAAGTAAGACCAAAGGAAAGAAACATATTAAAAAGTTGATGCAGTAAAAAATGCTTTATTACCCTAACTTCTTTTTGAATCCCTGTTCCTAACATCCAAGGTTTTTATATTCAGGAAAGGCTCTGCAAAGCTGATACATGGCAAAGAACACAGCCTACAGCTGATGTGGTATCTCTTTTATCGGAAATAAGGATTGGTACAGGTAAAAATGATTGTTGGACTGGTACAAAAACTGCAAATATTCCTGCTGTCATGGCTGCAGCTGCTGCAGCGTCTGGAGGAAACTTGAAATTAACTGATGCCTTCAATTTGGAGGTGCTGGGTACTGGAATGGTTAGTGCAACAGTAAAATGTAACCATGCTGGAGAAATTGCTGGCATGAGAAGGTTATACGAGAGCATTGGTGGCCTTGATAAGCCTCCATCAGTTGGTTCTGGTCTTAATCCTGACCTTCTGGAGTTGGGTTCGGGAGCATCACTTCAACATCCACAATCTAAAAATGAATCCTTCAATGAGATGTTACTTTCGAGGTTTGTGAGTCTACTCCAGAAGTTTGTGAACAATGCGGAGAAAGGTGGTGAAGTGGACAAATCATCATTTCGTGAAACTTGTTCTCAAGCAACTGCATTGCTTCTTTCAAATTTGGTAAAGGACTTCTTTTCCTTCCAATTTCAGTATGGTAAAATTAATTTCAATCTTCAGTTATGTTGAACCTGATAAAAATATTCTTCTCAGGGTTCAGATTCGGAATCAAAAGTTGAGGGCTTTTCACAACTCCTACGTCTTCTTTGCTGGTGTCCAGCTTACATAACCACACCGGACGCAATGGAGACTGGTGTTTACATCTGGACATGGTTAGTTTCAGCTGCGCCTCAATGGGGTTCGCTAGTCCTTGCTGAACTTGTGGATGCATGGTTGTGGACAATCGATACCAAGAGGGGTCTTTTTGCATCTGATGTGATGTATTATGGACCTGCTGCAAAGTTAAGGCCTCACCTTGCTCCTGGTGAGCCTGAGAGAATGCCCGATAAGGATCCTGTTGAACAGATACTGGCTCACAGACTGTGGCTTGGTTTTTTTATTGATCGGTTTGAGGTGAGACAGGACAGAATTGGGATGTATGCCTTATTATGCTCTCTCTGTAACAAATTTTACTCTGGTCCTGAACTTTATGCAGGTGCTATAATATGAAAATTTACGTTCAGGTAGAGGTGTAGCCCTTGCAGGCCTTTATTATTATTATTATTATTGTTATTATTATTATTATTTTTTTTGGAATGACCAAGAAAATTTAAAACTTCTGGGCCGTTTACATTTTTATGGACCGGGTGGCCTGGTCCACTTTACACTTCTATAGTCTATGTACTCATAATATTTGTGCAGCTGGTGATTTATATTATTTACTACAAGTTTGTTCCTTCGCTAATTATCCTGGCCTTTGCTTTCCTTTTTTCCAAGGACACTGCATGAAATTTTTTAACAAAAATATGCCTAACAGTTTATATTGTTTTTGATATCTTGGATTTATTAAAAATAAACACTGAACTTGAATTCATTGATGATGTAATATCTACAGAATTAATATTTTAGGCTTTAGGTATATGTTATAACTATCAATTGCCAGGTCGACTTTTTTCCTTTCAATGTTGAGTGAATCATTGCATGAAATATTCATAGCAGATCAATGTATATATTCTTGGTTTATCTTGGCTCTCTATATTATAATTTTTCGATGATACTTGATATACATTTTACTTCAATTTATGAAGTGTCCTTTCTTTTCGTGAAATGTTTCATCTTTTCAGGTAGTTCGACATAACAGTGTTGAGCAGCTTTTGTTACTTGGTCGGATGCTACAAGGGACAACGAAACTTCCCTGGAATTTTTCCCGCCATCCGGCTGTCACTGGAACCTTTTTCACTCTCATGCTTTTTGGCCTAAAATTTTGCTCTTGTCAGTCACAGGGGAATCTTCACAGCTTCAGAACAGGGCTACAATTGCTGGAAGATAGGATTTATAGGTAGATTAAAAACCTATTCGATATTAACTCGTTAATGCTTCCATGCTTTTTTGTTGCTACCAAAATGCTTGTGCTCAATATTTTTGTGAACAATTATCTTTCAATGTACTATCATGTATTTGAGGGAACTGATGATTATGCTCATATTACATGGATATTTGAGTGGAAATCCTGTACAGTTAAACTAACGCGTTACCTTTTTTTTCCTTGTGTATATGTTGAATATAATTGTTAGCAACTATGAAGCAGAAAATAACTTGTGCTCACAAGCTGCTCTCTCTTTGCCTTTTTTCTTTTTTTCCTGTGTAAAAATAGTTTGCTTAAGATGCTTCTAATAAGCACAAACTATACACAAAAGCCCCGAGAAAAACGTTAATAAAAGAGCTATCTGTATAAAAAGTTTAAACCATTAGAATATTAGCATCTAAGTTCAACGATGACTCGTAAAAATCACTCTTTTTTTTCTGTAATTAATGGGCGATTAGCAATTTATTTTTTATTGATACGCATGAAAAGTGTAGTACCAAGTTTCTCGTTCATGTAGGTGGCATGAAACTCTTGAAATGATGGCACATTATTTAGGTAATAACTGACAGTATTTTCTTAACATGTTTCATTACCCAAAAATGTGTGCATGTAAGTGTCAATATACCTGCAGTTCTACAGTTTTGTCTTGTACATAACTTTGTGTATGTCCACGGTTATCATCGAAGTTCTTAATATGACTTCTAAGATACTATTTCTTTAACTCTTTAATCTCTTTCATAATTATTCTCTCTTCCCTATTTACGGTTGCATTGAGATAAGACATCTACTCTATAGTTTTCCATCAAATGTTGAAGTTCCTGCAAGTTCTGAAAAAAAACTTAATTATATATCTTTGCAAGTACAGGGCCTCATTGGGGTGGTTTGCTCATGAACCTGAATGGTATGATTTGAATAACAACAATTTTGCTCAGAGTGAAGTTCAATCGCTTTCTGTATTTGTCCATCATCTTTTAAGTGAGAAGTTGGACACTTCCCAGCATGATTCCAAAGGACGGGGACTCGAAAATGGTAGCTCTTTTAATGGTGTGGTGAGATTAGTTCACTTGAACCCTCGAATTTTTCAGCTCCTACTATCCAGAAACCTTTTTCTGCCAGAATGACATTAAATTCCTTTGAATCATACTTTGGTGTACACAATATGCTGTTTGTAAAGATATTGAACACAAACTTTTTTATTCCCTTAAGCAGAAGGATCAGTGTCACCCTGTCTGGGGTCAGATGGAGAACTATACTGTTGGACGAGAGAAGCGGCGGCAGTTGCTTCTGATGCTATGCCAGCATGAGGCTGATAGGCTTGATGTTTGGGCACAACCTATTGGTCCCAAGTAATTCTCAATTGATGTTTGAATTCTTTAATGAATTTGGTAACACTATTGGAGTTCCTAATTGTCCTGTGTAATTATTAAATTTTCAGGGAAAGTACTTCTCGGCTCAAAATCAGCTCCGAGAAGTGGATTGATTATGCAAGGACTGCCTTCACCGTTGATCCTCGAATTGCTCTATCTTTGGCAGCAAGATTTCCAACAAATTCGACTCTGAAGTCTGAAATCACTCAGCTGGTTCAAGTATGTAGATAGAATTTGCTACAGTTACAAAAACAAATATTTGGCTCCCCTTAGCACAAGTACTTCAAGGTTGTGTTTGTTAACGTAAAGTTTTGTCAATCTGAAAAATGTAAGCATAGAATATTTAACATACTGAAAGTTCTGATTAGATGGTTGGAATCCTGCTCACTAATATGGCAATTTGAAAAACTCTTCTGCAATTTATTTACTTTTCATGTAAGTAAGAATCTTCTATAGAAATGTGAGTCTGTGACTATTTGTAATTTAAGTCCTTATTTGATTTTCCTAATTCCAAAAGCACTTTTCCCCACTAATTTTCAACCACATTCTCCCTATAAAAAAAATTTCTACGTGAACCCATAACTTTTTCCTATTTTTTAACTGCACATTCTCCAAAAAAAAATAAAAAAACTTTTCACATAATTACTTCTAACAAAATCACTGTGCTAACATGTGTATCTGCTCCTTGTGAAGCTATATCTTATATTGGTTTAAAAAGATGAAATGACAACATCATTATACTTCTAGAAGGAAAGCTTTATGATATCATCTCGTGAAAATCTAGCGTTTATGTTTTTACTTTTTATATAATTTTCTAGTGGTCTATCCAGTTCACTTATCAGTATTTAATTATGAAGAAAAGCTACTTTTAATAGAAAATAAGAACTAAACTGATTATTCAACTTTAAATAAAACAGTTAAATAAAAATCAGGATTAAATAATAATCATGTTCATGGATTAATGCTTCCTAGTCATGGATTTTGGAGATTTTTCATGAAAGTTATAATGCACACCTCGTGTGATACTGTTCATCTACTTAATTATTATATATTAGATTTTATTTGTGGTAGTTATTGGTTCTCCAGAACTGTTTAAATTAAGCTGCATATGAAGTCTTGAAGTTATATCTTATTTTGGTGTTCTTAATTTAATTTATTTTTGACACCTGGTACATGTTATACATAAGATTTTTGTTCTGTTGAAGTTTCAGTATTTAAATGTTTGTGTGCGCATGAGTTAAATGTCTTGTTTATGCAGTCATGTGCTTCTAACATACTGGACACAGAAGCAAGTTGTTTTTTGCTTGTTATATTCAGATAAAATCCATCATGATATTTATGCTCTAAAATAAACCTTCTTTGTTTAGTTAATTCACACTGGAAGACTAACTTTGCTTCATGCTTTTGTTTTCATGTCAGTCACATATATTGGAGATCCGCAACATTCCTGAAGCGTTGCCATATTTTGTTACCCCAAAGGCGGTTGATGAAAATTCTTCACTTCTGCAGCAATTGCCACACTGGGCAGCTTGCTCAATCACTCAGGCTTTGGAGTTCCTTACTCCTGCTTATAAAGGTCATCTACGAGTCATGGCTTATGTTCTCAGGGTGTTGGAATCTTATCCACCTGAGCGAGTGACGTTCTTCATGCCTCAGCTTGTGCAGGCTCTAAGATACGATGATGAAGTAGGTTCTTGACTCAATGTAGCTACTATTTAAATATCATTTTTTTCACAATATAATCAAACAACCTGTAGAGTTTTTTCACAATATAATCAAACTATCACTAGATAAGCTTGGAAATGGAATTTATTCTTGTACAGTTGATGCATCGTTACTGCAAGAAATACATTTCTCAACAAAAATCAGAACTTTAGATGATGCATTACTGCTTCATGCCCATAAAAGAAAGAGAAGATGATTAACTGGAAGTAACATATAATTTTATGTTCTGCAGTTTGTAGTTTCTCCTTTTGACCCACCCCTTACTAAAGTGACAGCCATATGTTCTGCTTTCTGCATCTGCATTTAACATCAAAACAAACTCTTTTTTAACATACTGGAAAATTTTAATTTTCAGAGGTTAGTTGAGGGATACTTGCTCAGAGCTACACAAAGGAGCGATATTTTTGCCCATATTTTGATATGGCATTTACAGGTGGGAAAATTGGATGTTTTTTATTATCTAAATTGGTAATCAGTTAGTAATATTGTCTCTTGGACAGTGTGATCATGCTCTAGCCTAGGTTTGACATGCATTATGTGAAATAAATTGCAGGGGGAGACTTATGTTCCAGAGCCGGGGAAAGATGCAGACTACGCAAAGGTATTTGTTCATCTATTAACTGATTGTATGGAAGAGGGTTGCATATTCTCTATTTATATGGGTTGTATTTTAGCTGATTTATACACGGGTCGCACCAGTTTTAGCCTAAATATCCACAAAATCCTTGTAAAAATGAAATTTTAGTAAATTGGTTTCTTCCTATTATTCAAATATATAGTAATAATTTTGCTTATATGTTTTAGCTGCTATTTTATTGGTCCATTGAAAGTAATGAGTATGAATATCGTGTTTGACTGAACTCAGGACAACATATTCCCAAGCATTCAAATTTATTAATGCAACAGTATTTTTGAATTCTCTAATTCTCTCTCTTTCACCCCTCTGGGTTTTTGAGCATTTGCATGCTCATATTAATGAAAGGATATTTTAACGTTTTCAAGTACGTCATTAAACTGTGAAGTTTAATCCACAGTACAAAAATTGTATATACTATCTATTTTTTAAACCTCTGTTTAATTTTGATGGTACGCTTTTACTATAACAAAGTTAGTTTTTTTGCACATTGTCTCACATCAGTAGTGTTGGTGCATTTTATTTTATTTTTTTGCAGAATAGTTCATTCCAAGCACTATTGCCAGTTGTTAAGCAACATATAATTGATGGTTTTAATCCTAAAGCCCTTGATTTGTTTCAAAGAGAATTTGATTTCTTCGACAAGGTCACATCTATATCTGGCGTTCTCTTTCAACTTCCAAAGGAGGAAAGGCGAGCGGGCATACGGAGGTGTTTCTTTTTCCTTGTTAACATGCCGCTATTTACTTTTAACATTTGTGTATGTTCAAATGCCTAAATTTTAGTCAAATTGGAAACCAAACTCACAATTTTTTTAATGTTGAAATAGGGAGTTGGAGAAAATTCAAATGCAAGGAGATGATCTCTATCTGCCTACTGCTCCTAATAAACTTGTAAGAGGTATTCAGGTCAACAGTGGAATTCCTTTACAATCAGCGGCTAAAGTTCCTATAATGATCACATTTAATGTGGTGGATCGAGATGGAGATGGCAGTGATGTAAAGCCCCAAGCCTGCATTTTTAAGGTATTTTGAGCATTATTTTTTTGTTGATTCTTAGTTCTTTAATGTAGAGCTAAATAGATATTTTTTTACAAAAATGATAATAGATTCAAGCAATATGGAAATCGAGTGAAAGTAGATATATTGTGAAAAATAAAACTATAGCTATATGCAACCTATTTATTTTTCTTATAATTTTCTAATTTCTTGTAACACGTGTTATAACCACACGAACTCAGTAAATTTATATTTTTTTCTGGGATATGGTCAAAAGCGTACGTGTTGGAAGCTGGGATTTGATCAAAAGTGTACATGTTGAAAACTAATACTTGCATTATACACAACCTCATAATTTGCGGGATTGAACAATTTTTCTTGAGCAGAAACATGCCAAAACTCATTGGGGCAGGACCCTTCAATATTAGCACATGGAAGTTTGATAATGAAGTGACAGAATGATGGAATAAGGCCTAAATTTTTGCTGTTGTTACAGTTGAAACATCTTTATCCTGCTTGAATGCTTTGTGATTTCACTATCTCATTTTAGAAGCTCATAATATAGATGAGTTATTGCATAAATTTGGAGAAAATTGCATAAGTCGTATTTTGCAATCATTATGACAGTTGAATCAATGTCATTGATTAACTGTAATACAAAGTGATTTAGTCGGATGGGGTGGGAGGGATGAAGTGATTTTGCTGTTACTTTATTTCTTGCCTATCCTTTAAATTTTATTTTGTTCGTTTTTCTTTTCTTTTTTTTTTCCACGTGTATTTAGAATATCCTTTTCTTGTTTATTTAAGTGTAAGGCAATTCTGTCATTTAAGGCATACTAACACAAGTTTTTAATAGAAACCGTCTCCAAGGACAAACCTCTTTAATTAACTTAAAATTATTTGGGAAGTGTTTATAAACGATATAAATAATAAATATAGAAATGAGTGGTAGATAAGTGAGTAGTATTTGTGGATCCCTCGAAATGTGTGGATAAAATGTGGCTTTATAAACAGTTTATAAACAGTTTATAAACTTGAACTAAACATAGGCTTAGGTTGTGGATAAAAATGTTACGAAAAAGGTTGAGGGAAAAAGTAACGAGGTTTAAAGGTTGGGGGATGAAATATATAATTTAGCCTAATGATTCCTTTGAAGCAATTATGAGTTTGAGACCTAGGGCCTGTTTGAGCCGGATTAAAATCTGATTTTAATCTAAGTTAAAATCAAATAATCAATATTAACCACATTTTTCAGGGTCCACATCTTTTCAATCACACGTTTCAAAAACTTCTATCATAATCCACTAAAAATCTAAGTTTAATCCCCATCAAACACCCTCCTAGTTAGGCAAGTTCCTGCTACTAAATGTTCTACTTTGAGTTCTTATCTTCTTCTTTTGTCGTTGATGTGCTTGAGAGTCATATCCAAGGTGAGGTCCTTAGGTATGTTTTTAGGTAATGAAATAGTCTTAATTGTGAGACTTAAGGGGAATGAATAAGAACTTTGGAGAAACAATGGGAAATCTAATTAATGTAGGACATGTTCTATGACTTGATTATGTTGTAGTTTCAAATAGTATGAAGGAAAAAAATACTTGGAAGAGGGTGTGATTCATAGCATTTGAACAAGTTGCACTAAATGAAGAAGTGCTACAAACATTCTCTGTAATGTGGAGAAACCTAACAAGTAAAAAAAAAAATGTAGTTTCTAAAATATAATATTTAAACCAGCTTATGGTTTTGAATGTTGGTTCGTTAAAGGAGAAAATCTTTATAAAAGAAATCTAGATGATAAATGATGATGTTTTCTAAAATATAATTTTTAAACCAGCTTATGGTTTTGAATGTTGGTTCGTTAAAGGAGAAAATCTTTATAAAAGAAATCTAGATGATAAATGATGATGTTAAGAGACATTCTGGGGTACACTAGAATGGATAAATCAAAAAATTAATTTACACCAGCAATTGGAGGTTACAATAACTGAGAAAGCTAGCATAATTAGAACTTAGACATTCTAGGCATATGGAGCCCTAAAGAAGCTTTAATTCACAACAATGATCTTAGTAAAACAACTTACAAGATCGAGAGATGGAACACACTTAATATGGGTTAATAATCAAATGATCTCAATTTATTTGATCTTTTAGTAATGTCACTGGCAAGTGGTGAGAAAGGATTTAGTTAGACAACACCAGGTTTGTTAGAGAAAAAAATGGGGGCCAAATTCAAAATTGGAAAGGAAAACTTCGGTATGTAGAAATTAATTTTTATTTAAGCTTGCTGATTTGATTGCCTAAGCTTCCAATTGTATGTCTTTATGATGATTGAGGCTCTGGTTTTCCAATTTTAAAACTTAAAAGAGTAGATAAATAGATTTTCCACATAAAAGAGAGCAAATGATATAACCGAAGAAATCTTTGTAGAAAATTGAGAAGTATCCAAGTTGATGTGAATTATAAGTGTAAAAAAGAATTAAAAGGGGGCAAAAGTGAAGAAAATGTGCTCATTATTAAAAGGTAATACTGAAAAAATGGCCTTGAGTTCTTAGGACGTCTATAAATTAGCTAAAATTCATGCAAGCAATTAAGTGTAACCAAGTATAAAGAGTGCAAGTGAAGAAAATATGCACTTTTTTTTGTTTAGGACTTCACTCGAATTATCCATGAATGGTAGGACCTTGTTGTCCAAGAACTCCTTTATAGAACCTAGTTGTCCATTGGATTGTTAATTAGGACCTAAATATGTTTTACGTTTACAAGTTATTGCTTAACTTAATCTATATATATCTAGTTGCATCACTCCACATCTTCATTCGCATTCGTTATCCAGCTTAAGTTATAGAGCTAATTGCAAATTTAGTTACTAGAGGATTGTGGTTTTAATCATAAATATTATCTAATTAATCTGGCTTCATCGCTTGAAAAAGTAGATCACTGTTTGGTTGACTTCCTTTTATCAATTGGTTTTGAAGTTATTTCTTTCAGGTTAAAACTTTTAGTATCTAATTACTAATCCCTCCTTTGTAATCTGTGAACATATTGACCTCAAATCTTTATTTTATATTTTTAAAACCCCCTCCAGGAGGAGATCTTTAGGAGTTCTCCGTAAGAAATTGAAGTATCCTCCAGTTGTTTGTTTTGGGATCTACTAATTTTGAATAGCTTATTCTGGGCTAACATTTTCTGAGTCAATCTAAGTCCTCATATGGCTAAATATCACGAGTTCTCTTGATCACCAAATTTCTTTTTGGCCCAAACCAAAAGTATCTTTTCTACAACCCACATGTTACAAGAAACAATTATGAGAGAATGGTCACTCTTAAAGATGTTATAGACTTCCAGTCATACTCAGCCTGCCAGAGCAACCGACCAAAGGCAGAAGCACAAGCACAGAATAGATCATCTAGCTCTTGCAGTGTGTAATCAGTCTCATCTTAATTCCCTGGCATTTTAGGCTACCACAATTCATTTTATTATAAGTTCGAGAATTTTGAATAGAAAATAAACCATATGAAATCTCATCTTAATTCTGGGGCTGTTTAGGCTACCGCGATTCATTTTACTATTAACTTTGAGAATTTTGAATAGAAAATAAACCATATGAACCACTTCGTAAAATTTAGTGGTATTTGTGATACTTAAACTGTGTTATTTTCCTTAAGTTTTGTAGCTTGTTTTGAGGGAAGGACAGTGAAAAGAAGTCGAAAAAAATTGACAAATATCCATATCTGCAACTAGATTTTTGAAAATAATGCATTATACTTTACTACTATGGTACATAACTTATTTGAGCTTTCTATAAATATATAGGTTGGAGATGACTGTCGACAAGATGTTCTTGCTTTACAAGTTATTTCTCTTTTGAAGGACATATTTGAAGCCGTTCGGCTTAATCTGTATTTGTTTCCTTATGGAGTTCTTCCAACTGGCCCAGAGAGAGGAATTATTGAGGTAAATACATGTTGCAGTTCACTGTGCGTGCATGTTTTTGGATGTATTTACATGTTTACAAGTTCTTATAATCAGATATTTGTCTTTGCAAAGAGCTACCTTATGACGTATGTATGTAGTGGATACAGATCATTATATGCAGAGAGACATTTTTCTTGTTATCTTTCATCTGACTATTCCTCCCATACCACCTATTTATACATTCAGATGCCATTTGCAGAAATTTGGAGAGCTGATTGTTGTCGTCATCTTTTTTCACATTTCCAGTTTTTCCTTGTAGGATATTTCCATTTGTGCCCGACAATTAAGTATGTTCTCATGCCTATGAACTATGAAGCTATTTAGAAACTACCATGGAGTCTTGTGGCATCTTGCTGTTTATTGTTGTGGATACTGAATGTCATGGAGAATTAGGGCTTAAAATTTATAGAGAAGTTGATGGAGCTTACATAGAGCGTTTTGATGCCATTTCTTGAAATTACTTGAGAAATAGTTTGGTCCTAGGCTTACCTGGCGTTAGTTGATGAATTCATGCATGGTGCTAAAATATGCAAGTGTAAAAATATGCATGGTACTAAAATATGCATACATGTACAACAGAAGTAGGAAGGTTTATTTGTTTTTTTTGGTTCATATAGACTAGGATTAACACAATACCTCATTGGAGATTTTTTATGCTATGCTGCACAACATACCGTGTTAATGTAGAATTTTCAACATGCAAAGAGCTTTAAAGATTAGTTCTTTCGCTAGAATACTGATGGAAGTTTCTTATAGTGGATAATGTTATGATGCAGAGAGCCAAATACCGCCACCCCTTTCCAATTTTCTTCTCAAACAAAGAACTGAAAATTGTATTATGTTGTTTTCTTTTAACTTTCAACTTGTATAATTTTGAAACTCGAGCTTTGATAGTTGAGATGGAATTGGATTAGTGGTGGTTGTCATGGCATCTTTTGGATTTCGTGTATAATGTATATGAGTTTCCCCCATTTTAGTCATTTTTATTGGAGAAATGAATGTGCATTAAGATGCTAGTGTGATTGAAAAAAATGGATGGGTTGGTTGTTCAAATGGTGGAACATTTCAAGCAGTCTGATATAATCAATTGGGTCTGGAAGTAAGCTGCATATACATTTTCATGTACAATACTCGGAAGAACATCAAAAACCATTGGATTCTTAGACCTTGTTTGATGCCCATTAAAAAGAGTTTTTTGGAGAATGTATGGTGGGAAAGTTTTGGGTTTACGTGCAAAATATTTTATTGTGAGAATGTGTGGTTAAAAATGAGTTTTAGAAAAAGAGTTTTTGGGGAATGGTACATACAAGGGCTTAACGAAGATCACCACAGTATAATTGTACTCTTATCCCTATTCTTCATACTGTCTGCCAAAACAAATTAAAAAACAAACAAACAACAAAATCTAGATACTGCAAGAGAAGGAACATGGTATAAGGATTCATGAACTCTTTGCTTCATGTACTTCTTATCTTGTGCGTTAACATTGAGAATCTTAACTTCGTACTCCTTACACCTAAGGGATGTGCAACTTCAGGGAACACTAATATCAATTTCTGTAACCTAAAATAAGTTTTTATCTCCATGGGCTTTATTGAACTTCTTTAGTTGGATTTTGAGGAATGTTATTCAAGCTAATGTTATGAGATCTTCTTGATGGGATTTTCAATTCTATAGTACACGGTTCATCAACTTCAGCCTTCACATCATTTTAGTCTTTTGGTTCTGAATTTCATATCTCTGTCATATTATTATTCTTATGGTTCTCTAGGTCCAGTCTACAGTAAAACAGACATTTGACTTCACATTATATATCCTTTTGGTTCTGCAGGTTGTGCCCAATACACGTAGCAGAAGTCAGATGGGTGAAACCACTGATGGTGGGTTATATGAGATTTTTCAACAAGACTTTGGGCCTGTTGGTTCTCCCAGCTTTGAAGCTGCCCGTGAGAACTTCCTCATTAGCAGTGCTGGTTATGCAGTTGCCAGCCTATTGCTTCAACCGAAGGATAGACATAATGGGAATCTATTGTTTGACAAGTAAGCAACTTGTTTGTGCATTAGCTTATAGATCGATAAGTCGGACCAATTTTGATATGTTTGAAATATTCAAATCCACAGTTTTTTTGGTTCATTTGGGAGCCGGGCTTAGTCCTATTCAGCCTGATAACATGCATGATTTTCATAGGCTTGTGCCATTTTGAGGGACGTGAACAGAATGCTGCATTATCTCGAGATGATGAGCGTATAATTTTTTAATGAACAAGAAAATGGTGTCTAAGAATAGAAGAAATTATGGCAAAGAAGATGTCAATTTATTCATATAATCAGAGGTTGAATATTACAATGAACAAGCCCTCCATTTTTAGATCAACTAATCTAAAATTAAAGGAACTTGTAATATACTAATACATTATCAAAATACTTGAACTAATCTAAATAGATATATTTTAAATCAAACTCTAATTTAAAATCATATTCTAATTGTAAATCTTTCCTTCTCTCTATCTCCTTAATTTCTCCCGTGTTGAGAGCTCAATTTCGGTGAGGTAGACTGGAACTTCATACTCTAAGGTGGTCGATATTTTATCTTGGCCAAGGGTAATTATTAAACCTTTGAGAACAACATATATCTGAATTCAGGCCATGGGGGCTGATCTTTCTTATAAACTAAATATCGAAACCATACAAGTGATCACAACTGAATTTGCAAATCCTCCCCAAGAATATGATCTGACCAGGGGGACAATCTTTCCTGATCAAATATTGACAAGAAATTCCAAAAAGCACAAATTTGTGCAACTTCTCTTCAAAAACATCAAATGGTTGCACATATTGAGGAGCACAAGGGATTAGATGTGTAGTCTGACCTGTGGAAATAAGTGATTGCAACATTGAAAGCTCGAATAGGCCACGATAAGGAAATATTTTTTTCTATATTGAAAAGATTGAATAGGCCACAATAAGGAAATATTTTTTCTATATTGAAAATATAACTTACATTCAAGTGATGCATATTATCTTTATGTGGGTTATCAAAAATCCTTTCTTAACGTGTTTTGGAAATCGAGACAACAGGACACGCAATAAAGCTAATTAATTGGAGTCCTTGAGCTTATATTACACATAAAAATAAGCAAAAAAAGTTCATGATTGAAAATGGTCTTTTTTATTTTGGCATGAAATTTAGGAACATTAGCTACATAGGTAGGAGTTAACACTGTATGCTGGTAATTAGTAGGCAATAATCTAATATTGATTGGGAAAGTGTGCATGCACATAATTGCCTTGGAAAAACTATTTGCAACTCGAGGAGTATTGAACATTTGAGGTAATGTTACATCAAAGTCAACTTTAAAAGCACACACGAGTAGGTAAACAGTTTGACTGAGGTGGCAATACTATAGGTAATTCATCAACTTTCATAGTCAATTATGTCCATGACTGGTGTTAGAGGGGGTACGAGACAAGTCTCAAAACTCTCGTCCTCCAAATCATTTGAACCATACTGTCGACTTCTTCAACACTTGCCCCAGCCTTTACTACCGACCATCCTTGTAGCATTGGCAAGCCGTAACCGCCTCACATGCAACCACTACAAACATCAAGTTCCACCACCACCGCTGCCACTGCCACCACACTCTTGTAAAAACAACAATCACAGTCGACACACAACCACTCAAACCTCGTTACGCTACCGCCTCTACTCACCTCCCGACCCAAAACTAAGTCAGATAGGGCATCTCCTTCTCTAGCAGCAGCATCACTCACGACCCATCTCAAATCTCCTAAACCAAGTTTCGAGGTCATTGTATTTGAAAAGAAAAAAAAAAGAGTCAAATAAAAGTCAAAACAAAAGAGAAAAAAGTGAAATAAAAAAAAAAGATTCAAAAGAGAAAATAAAAACAAATAAAAAAAAGAAAAGGGGCCAACAGAAAAAACAGCAACTACGAACTAACTGTCGTGTTTTGTTTTCTTTTTTCAACTAATATATACTACTAAAACGATGAAAAAGGACTGCTGTTAAGATGCAAATTTTTTTTTTTTTTTTGTAAGGTTTTTGTGTATGAAGGTGGTTGTAGGGCTTGGATGTGTGATGGAAGGAGGTGGTGTATATATGGATTGGATGGTAACTATTGGTGAATTTTTGGATTTGAGAAGGTGTAGGCCTAAGGAGAACGAATTGCTTTGATATCATATTGACATAGGACTGTATAATTTGTTAACGAATAAGAAAAGAAAGGGGGCTCGAAGAAGAGAAGAAATTAGGGCAAAGAAGATATCTATTTATTTGTATAATCAATTGTTGAATTTTACAATGAATAACCCTCTATGTATAGAGCAACTAATCTATAATTAATATAACTTCTAGTATACTAAAACATTATCAAAATACTTGAACTAATCTAATCAAATCTTAATAGATACATTTTAAATCAAACTCTACTTAAAATCGTATTCTAATTCTAAATTTATCCTTGTCTCTACCTCTATCATATGGTTTTACTTAATATTTCCCAGAACTGCCATCAAGCTACTTTCTTGACATCCATTAGTACTACCCACCATTACAACTTTTAACTACCCGTTCAATTGTTTTCCTGTCACCATCATCTGCTATTTATAACGATGCTGTACCTATTTGGAATAATATATTTTATTACTCAATCCATTTCAATAATCTGATAATGTTACACAAACCTGTCAGCTTAACTACAATCTAAATTCTGTCCATATTCGCTCTGCTGTCCACTGTAGAAATTGCTAGGTGAATGATTACTAGATTACACATCTTGAATACATCATCGAAGGACTAATATTATAAGTACTATTTCGTCATCCAGTATTTATTCTGATTTGAGTACTAGCCTTTTACTGGAGCATGGAAGATAATCTTAGAACCTGCAATTTATTACGTGGGCATGCTAAACATTGTGCCCGTTTGGTAGAGATTCTTTACTCATTTTTCCCCATACTTATTTTCAATCACACAATTCTTCCAAATTAAATAATTTTGCACATGGATTCATAATTTTCTCTACTTTTAACTACACATTCTCCAAAAAAAATCACTTTTCACAAAATTGTTCTCAAAAAATCTATGTCAAATAGGCCTCCCTTTCTTGTTCGACATTATTTTTATATAAAATTTATTTGAACCATCTCATATTTGAATGCACAGAATTATGCAGAGTTTAATCACAACCATTTTTGTTTTTTTTGGTCAATTGCAGTGAAGGTAGGCTTGTTCATATTGATTTTGGTTTTATCCTGGAAACTTCACCTGGTGGAAATATGCGATTCGAAAGTGCCCACTTCAAACTGAGTCACGAGATGACTCAATTACTTGATCCGTCTGGAGTGATGAAAAGCGACACTTGGTATCTATTTGTAAGGTGAGTATTAAAGGTGCCTGACCTAGCAATATACCATTCGTTATTGTTCGTGTAAGATTCAGCTTGAATAATGGTCTTTATTATGTTGTTTTCAGTTTCCAATTGACATATTTTGTCGTTCTGTTTGGAGAAAAATGGATCAACTTAATATTCCTACTAAATAATGATTTTATTATGAGGTTGTTTTTGTGCGGGAGATGTGGAGAATATTTTCCTTCTCCATTAAAGTGAATCTGCATTGGACATAGCTCTTACATTCTGAGTAAAACTGTAAATCTTTGTGTTTTTCTTGTTTTCTTATTGTTGTTTTTCCCTTATTTGCAGCTTGTGTGTGAAGGGTTACCTTGCTGCCCGTCGCCATATGGATGGGATCATCAATACAGTCCGATTAATGATAGACAGCGGATTGCCTTGCTTCAGCAGGGGCGATCCTATTGGAAATCTTCGCAAAAGATTTCATCCTGAAATGAGTGAGCGTGAGGCAGCTAATTTCATGATCCGCATATGCACCGATGCCTATAATAAATGGACAACTGCGGGTTATGATTTGATTCAATATTTGCAGCAAGGCATAGAAAAATGAGGAACTGTGTTAATGGTTTGCATTAAATGTTTGTTTTGACCATGTAGCTTTTCAATTGTTTCTGTTTGTATCCCACCGGTGCAATAGTTACCCCACCCACCATGTTGATCCGCCCTACCCTTTCTCCGCAAAACTGAAAAAAAAAAAAAGAAGAAGAAAAAAGAAAATAGTTTCTGTAGAGTTGCAATGTTTTTGTAGTGTTTAACTGAGAAATGTCGAAATGTCGTATTTATGTGTGTGATCATATCCCATCTGGTGTTTGTATAGGTTGTAACTCATTTATTTATCAATGAAAATTTGAAGCTTACCTGAAATGTGATCGGTTAACGTTCATTTTTTTTTTTTTTTTTTCCTGAAATTTTTGCACACACCCCCCTAGCTTATGTGATTTTCATGTGCGTGCTTGATAGAACATGGAAGGCTGAGTGGGCTTCTTTCGAATCCTGGGTTCAAGTCTAGTTTTTCGTGAATACTTGTACATGATTTGAACTCTTTCGATTTGATTGTTTTTGCCTATCAATGCTAACACATGAAATTTGTGAGGATTTTGCTATTTGTATGCTTTGATGTCAGGTTGACACCCCGTGTACTCCCCCATCACAATAGGGGAGTAAAAATTTTAGAATTATGGTTGCAATTAGTTTTTATTTATTTAAATATAATGATATATTCAATGTTTTTAATGATAAAATAGATGGTGAGGGTTATTTCATCAACCCACGACCAATAAAAAAAATCCCAGACTACGCTATTGTGAGGGGGTTTGTACACCAGGGGTTCATTCCAGGTGTACACATAGCAAACCCAATTTGTGAAGCCCGAAACCAGTAGAAGTAGCAATTTAACGAGTTGAAAATATTGGTATGCTAGATTTCAGAAGTTTAAGAATAAGATTTAGTTGTTTGTGTAATTCCAGATTTTTACGAAGCATACATTAGAATTCAGAAAGGTTGTAGATTTAGTTGAATTGTATATGCTTAATTACGTTGAGTCAAACAATAACCAAGGCTCATTTTGTATGATTTTTGTTTTTGCTTTTGCATTTGTTTACTATAGAACAACTTTTATATGAAGTTATTTTAATTTTTGTTTGAAAAATAATTTTTAAAAGCAATTTTTATTCCAGAAGTGCTTTTAGGGGAAACCACAAGAATCGACTTCCTTTAAAAGCTCTTCTAATTGTCGAAAGTACTTTCATAAAATTAGCCAAGTAGTTTTAGACCTCGAAATCTCCTTTTAACTTTTTAAGTCATGTCAAACGACCCTCAATATTATTTTTAAAAAAACTTCAAGAGTTTCCCTCAAGAAGTTTGATACGTGTATTTTCCACACTTATTCGGGGCCTTAAATTATTTCATTTAAATATTTATTTGACAAAATATGGTCTGATTTGTGTTATGTTGCGTTTAATAAGTAAAACTCGATGATTGTTTGAAGAATTGGAAGAAAGAACAAAACCATTGAAAAAAAAATGACGAAATTCAAAACATGAGAACTAAAGTGCAACATGCCAATAGCTGTGTTGAATTGAAAGAGGGCGATTCAAGAATGTCAAGGGTCAATTGGAGGTGAAGAGAAGCTAACGGGATGAAAAATTGTTGAAAATGATAAAAATACACACTTAGAAAAATTTGGGGACCGATATGCAATTTGGTTAAAAAATGGCAATACCATGTAAGCCCGCAGGCCTTGTGTACACTCAAATCTTATTTGGGTTGAGTGAGACTAAATTGAATGAACTAGTAGAAATTAAATAAATCCAAGTATTTAAAGATTACTTTTTAAAAACCAGGTCTAAAGTTTTTTTATTTAAAAATCAGGTCTATATTAAAACTCTAATTTATCACTCTCTATTCCCTTTCCTCTCACTCACTCACGCCTCCCTCCATCTCCTCTCTCTCTCGCTTCCCCTCATCTTCCCTTTCAAACCCCAGCAACCGACTATGAAGGAACTGCTCCGGCTGACACCACACCACAATCCCCCTTCTAACCTATTCTCTCTCTATACCGACCTCTTCATCTCTCTTCGTCTCCCATCTCTTTCTACGCTTCCCACTACCTACAATCACTATGCCGCCACCATGCCCACCAAAATCCGTCGGCCGTCGATTTGAGAGTGGCGTTGATCTAAAGGCTCGACGCAGCACGATTTAAGTTCGGCGGCGTCATCCCCGTGTTCGAAGCTTTGAGAGTGATAGCATCATCTTCGGCAACACGACATAGCAGCGGTGGCTCTGGTAAGATCCGGCGATTTCAGATGACGATGGGTTCAGATGGTGCGGTGGTGGTTTTGCAGTTGCGATACAATGTGGTTGGTGGTTGCGGTGTACGGTGCTGCATTTGTCGCTACAGCGACGGTGATGTGGTGTTTCTTCCCTTCAATTTGTTGTGGGTTGTTTTAGGCGTTGGCGGTAAGGTGGTGCTGGTATGCTGGTGGTGAAAATCTAGAGTTCTTTAGGGTAATTGGGAGTGTTTTACAAGTTGTGAAGATGTGTGTAGTTGGGTGGTGGTGCTTGTGATGTTAGCAGCGATGTTGAGGTGGTGGTGATATTGGCGGTGTTGGTCGATGACGATGTGTGTGATAGTCATGGCGTTGTTTCTGATGGTGGTGGTGTGTTTCTGTTGTTGGCGGCGGTGGTACATTTCTGTGGTGTTGGTGGTGTTGTGTTGGCAACGGTGGTGGTGGTGTTGTGTTGGCGGCGGTGGCGACGGCGACGGTAGTAGGATAGCATTTGTGACCAATTATTTGGTTAATTTGTGACCAAGTATTGATGGTGGATCAGGGGTGGGGTGTTTGGTGTATGTGACCAACTATTTGGTTTACTAACCATTAACCTGTACCTTAAAATTCGATAATTTGTGATTAAAAAATAATTTGTGACCGACAGATTTTTTTTTTGATATGTGACCAACGAAATAAACTGTGACGTATAAAATCTTTGATTTGTGACCTCGAAATAATCTATGACCAATTAATTTAATAATATGTGACCAATAAATAAGTTGTGACCAATAATTATATACATGTGACCATTAATTGTATAATTGTGCACTTTTTGAACTTAATACTTGATTTTTGCAATTGTCAAATTTAATGCCTGATTTGTGAATTCTTCCCAATGAACTATGTGTATACTCAATTTGAACCAAGTGTATGCATGATTTATTCCCGAATGAAAATTTTTCTTTCCTTATTTTGTTCCACTTTATTAAGATATGCAATATTTTGGCACACTATATAAGGCCTAATATGTTGAGAACATCCCCAAACTCCATTAAACTTAAAAACCACACATTCTACTTATTTTAGAAGTTAAGAACGAGGCTAAGCATCATGATCGAGACAGATTACACAAGATTATTGAAGAATATTCACCCCCTTTTAAGATTCAAGTCAAGAAAGTGGAAAATTTCATTATTTATTCTTTCCGAGTGATGTTTATCCAATATTTCTTGTATAGTTTAGTAATTATGATGGCTGTCTAGATTTTTTAATTGTATTGTATGAATGTTTGAATCATATTTTCATTTATTTCAATTGCAGACTTTAATTTTGGAATTTCGTGTTATTGTTTAATTGATTTTATATACCCATTGCACTACTTATTGCTTGGTCACTAATTAAGTAGTTAGTTGCTTGTTGTAGTGTAGGAATACCCACAATGAGTCTAGAACGCGGTAAAATCAATATGTGTAGTTAGATTTAAGAATAATTTCTCTCTCACATGCAATCTTATTGATAATCTAAACTAAATGCATGACTTTCATATGAATTCAGATTAGGAATATGATCATCTCATGTTAGTCATGAGTTGATGTATCTTGAAAAAGAGCATTTAACATATTAGGTTTATCGGTTGTAAAAAATGTAAGAATTGAATATAATGATTATTGAGAATTGAAATAGATGGAAATAGGGGATACATGAATCCAATACAAGCATTCACATTAGATTTAAGCACATTTTTATCGTTTTTTTAGAGTAAAATTAGAATAAAAAACAAACAAATCACAACTATTTTTATTTCACCACACTTCGTATTTAATAGTAGCTATTGACTACAAATTAGACCTTATTCATCGTGTGAACGATATTTTTAACTCATA
Source organism: Fraxinus cuspidata (assembly GCA_903798385.1). Taxonomy (NCBI): domain Eukaryota; kingdom Viridiplantae; phylum Streptophyta; class Magnoliopsida; order Lamiales; family Oleaceae; genus Fraxinus; species Fraxinus cuspidata. The sequence continues at coordinate 32,257 of CAIGRP010036524.1, forward strand.
AATCTTATTATTTGTACAACGATTCCATACGTTTGCGAGTTTCACGCGAACAAAGTTGAGCAGTTCGATGGTTTTTGTTCAATGCTTCATTCAAATGGTAAATTAAGAATAATTCTATTCATCATTCCCAGATTCATGGTCTACTGCCTCCTAAACCGTTAATAATATCCACTAATGATGAATAACATTACTCGCAAGTTTATGTTGACATGATGTGGGCTTAACTTAACAATCTTAAAGAAGGTGAAATGCTAGAATCAATTACTATTTTTACTAATACTGTTCTAATGCATCTGTTTCGATCAATTTGTCTTTTTAAACTAAAATTTTATGAGAAAATGGAAACCCGATTAAATGTTTATTGATTGTTCTAAAGTTTATTCATGGCCTCGATGAAAGTCTATAGTTCATTTAATGTTAAATAGCCTATAAGAGATTTAACTTCATGCTCATGTTCGTTGGGGAAAACAGAGACAGCAACACCCAATCACACGTACACCCGAAGACCAGAAAACCGTCATCATTCCATCGTGCTCACTTGTAGAACGAAAATGATCAGAAAACGAACAGAATTGAAAACCAACTCAGGTTGTGCTAGAATGAGATCCCATTGCTTTGGTTTGTCTCCAGCCAGTTTACCACTTAATTACTCCGTCTGTTTGGGGGTGGTATGTGCTGCTAAATTGGTTATTAGTATCAAACTTATTCCAAAGTTTTCTTCAGAAATGGATAAGAAATATCTGACTATGGAGTTTGACAAGATAGGGTGGCTATATAACTAGCGTCCCCATGACACAAGTTGAGCCATTTCATAGAATCTGTCTACAAATCCATATCTGAGCCCACTTCATCAATGTCTACCAAGAACAGAGTCCACACTTAGATTTTGCCAAATAGTAGTAGGGACTAGAATTTCCAATACATCTGTTATTCTTCCTCGTGTGGCAAATAGAATTTATCAACCAGCCCTGGTTTCACGGGGTGCCTTTCTTCTTGATACAGAAAGGGATCTCGTGTGGCAGTAGTCTGCTCCACTAGACTATCTTCCGCCTACTNCGGGGTGCCTTTCTTCTTGATACAGAAAGGGACACCGTGCAGCAGTAGTCTGCTCTGCTAGACTACCTTCTTCCTTCTCTCAGTCGTTTCGGGACGAAAGAAAATTTGATCACAATTTGTAGAAAATTTGCAACATGAAATTGAAATGCATTGGAAATAACTTGATCATTGATTGCTTGAAAGTTAGAAATTACGATTCATGAAAGCAGCAAATTACAATGGCTAGTGCAGGGGGCGAACTCTAGAAAGCTTGAAAGATATTTGAAAGACTAATACCCCTACGGAACAAAAATCTAAGTGATAGGAGTAGACGTTAATATGACGAAGAATCATACCAAAATTTTTCAATATCACACCTATTTTACAATTGAATTAAAATATTTACAATCTGTGGCCGAAGTTAGGCTGCCCCTTGACACCTGGCCATGTGTGTTGCAAGACCCTAAAAAGATGATGAGACCAGCATAGAAAGGGGATAGAGATAAATATTGTTATTTTCATTGTGGCATGACTATTATTGGGATAAATTGACATACATAAATTATATTTCAATAACATACCTTTTACGTATATAAAATCGAACATAATTTCAAGAGTCTGACCTTTTTTTTACTTATGATGATAATGTCTTGTACAGGCGTTGACGATTTTTCGGTATTTGTGTGTCTTTTTTTTTGCACAGAAAGGGACACCGTGCGACAATAGTCTGTTCTGTTAGACTACCATCTATGGTGTTTGATGTAATTGGATCTACGACTTCTGTGGTGTTTGAAACCACCTCCGTGGTATTTGATTCAATTGGAGCCATGCTTTCTTATCGAGGGTCGTGAGCCGCAGCTCTGATACCAAACTTTCATGGGCTGCCTTTCCTTTTAGCACAGAAAGAGACACCATGCGGTAGTAGTTTGCTCTACTAGACTACCTTCTACCTTTTCTCGATCATTTCGAGTCGAAAAAAAATTTGATTACAATTTGTAAAAACTTGCAACAGAGAATTTAAATCCATTGAAAATAAATTGATCATTGATTGATGAAAGCGAAAATTACAATTGATGAGCAAAAAATTACAATGGCTGGTGTAGGGGGCGGACACCAGTAAGCTTGAAAGATTTTTGAATGACTAATATTCCCTATAATAGCTTGCGGAATAAAAACCTAAGTGATATGAGTAGACGTTTAAATGACGAGAAATCATACTAAACGTTTACAAATATTAGAGTTATTTTACAACTGAAATAAATTATTACAAATGAAAGGAAATTACAACTCAAATTGAACAAATATTTACAATGTGTGGCCGAAGTTCGGCAAACTACGACTGCGATTGGGTCAAGGGGCTAAGTAAAGCTGGGGTCCTTGAAATTCTTCCCCATTTATTTTGGCGACATCCTCGATGACTGCGATGTATGATATTCTTCCATCTTTACCTCTTTCGAGGGAATATCATCCTTTTCAGTAGCCCGATGCGATGGTGTATTGCACTGATGTGAGAATGTGCCAACTACATCCTCTTCGGAATCGGTCTCGCCGTGATAGTTGCTTGTAGGTCATCTTGCTTTGAACTCATTCCGCTACTCGCTAGTTGACAATATGCATTCACATCCGTTTCTGAGGGCACTCCGACACCCTATGAGGTTCTTCACATAAAAAACACATCAATTTAGGTGTGGTATCAGATCAGCCCTCCATTGCTTTTCCTTTGTTCCAGTTGTTATGCTGCTACAGTTATAGTTTCCTTGACAGCTATTTTGATAATTTCCCTGAAAGTTACTATGACCGGTGCCTTGATAGGCTCATTCCTTATTATGAAAGTAATGCTCTCCTTCATTTGAGTTTGAGGTGGGTCTCTAAGGTCTACTTCCATCCCCAATAGCTTAACTATTCCCTAAAGGTCAATCTTTTCTTGATTTTGGCTGATAGTCACTTAAACATTCGACGGCTCCCATAGCTGCGCTCAAATCATTAACTTTTATCTCTGAAGTTTCGTGCATGTCCACGGTTTCAATCCCTCCATGAAGGTGAATAGCTTAACTTTTTTGACATATCTCGAATATTCAACATATGTCCTGAAAAGTCTTTCACGTACTCTTTGATAGAGCTTGTATGTTTCAGTTCTCGTAGTGCCCGTCGTGCTCGATATTCCACATTTTCTAGGAAAAACTGCGATCTTATCACTTTCTTGAGGAGATCCCAAGAATCTATTTGGACCATGTTGGCCTGAATATCAGCATATTCTTTTCCTCCAACATAGTTTTACATCTCCACCAAAATACATGGTAGTTGTTGTAACCTTTTATTGCTTCGTCTTCAATTGAAGCCGCGAGAAAGTATTGTTCCATATCAAACAAGAAGTTCACAACTTCTTTTCTGTCACGTGCCCCTCCGTAGGTACACAATTTCAGAATTCTGAGCTTGGGAGCATACTCTTGTGCGGGGGCTTGCCCATTGCCAGCCGCACGTTGAAGTACTCGTAATTGAGCTCTCAACGCTTCCATTTCATCCTACAGATCATGCATGATTGCAATAACTTCAGTCATTGTTCTGCAGGCCATTCGGCTTTCATCTAGTTGGATATATAATTCAAGAATTCAGTCTCTACCACTTCAAATTTTTTCTCTAGGCCCTCCACGGCATAGCACAACCTAGTAGTTGTCTCATCAAGTGCATCCATGCGCTATTTCATACTCCACTTTTGAAGATCTACGACTTCTTTGGTGTTTGATGTAATTGGATTCATAGCTTTTTTATCGAGGGTCGTGAGCCGTAGCTCTGATACCAATTATCACGGGGTGCCTTTCTTTTTAGCACATAAAGGGAACTAGACTACCTTCTGCCTTTTCTCGATCGTTTCGGGTTGAAAGAAAATTTGATTACAATTTGTACAAAGCTTACAACAAAAAATTTAGATCTATTGAAAGTAAATTGATCATTGGTTGATGAAAGGGAAAATTACAATTGATGAAAGCAGAAAATTACAATGGCTGGTGCAGAGGGCGAATACCAGTAAGCTTGAAAGATTTTAGAATGATTAATACCCCCCTATAATAACTTACGAAACAAAAACCTAAGTGATAGGAGTAGACGTTTAAATGACGAGGAATCATACTTAAACGTGTACAAATATCAGAGCTATTTTACAACTAAAATCAATGGAAAGGAAATTACAACTTAAACTGAACTAATATTTACAATGTACGGTCGAAATTGGGCAAACTACGACTGGGTCAAGGGGCAAAGTAAAGTTGCGGTCATTAACACCTAGCCATGTGTGTTGCAAGACCCCGAGAATGCAAGTCTCTGGTTAGTTGAAGGAAAGTGTTCTGTTTCTTTTGATTACCCTTGAAGAGAAAGTTATCCAAAACTTGAGAAGTGTAATTAGAAATGCATTGCTGCTATACATTCTGGCCTAAAAAAAATGGTGAGACCAGCATAGAAAAGGGGTAGAGATAAATATTGTTATTTTCACTGTGGCGTGACTTTTATTTGGATAAATTGACGTGCATAAATTATATTTCAATAACATACCTTTTACGTATATAAAATCGAACAGAATTTCAATCTACTAAAATCGAATATAAGTAATGCATGAATACGAATTTGGTCGAGGCAAGAGTCTGACCTTTTCTCCTTAGGATGATAATGCCCCGTACGGGTGTTAAAGATTTTATGGTATTCATATCTCAAGATACAATGACCACGTTCCACAATAGAAGCATACCAGATTAACACAAAATCAATGCAGAATAATTTTGAGGTGATTATGCGTTAATGTGATAATTTAAGGATAAAAATTCAAACAAATGAGGTTTATATATAGTTGTTGAATAATTGTGTCTCAAAAGAAACAATCTATGGAAGATACACAACTATTGACATTAGTCTCTATATTTGAAGAGACTCATCTATTGGAAAACAATAATGTCAGGTCATAATATATCATATAGAAAGACACATTTTTCAGTTAAACAGTTTTAAAATATTTCATAATATTCTACATAATTTTCCAATAGTTTCAAGTATATAAGTGACTTAAATTTGGCTTAATTTTCCATACACCAAATAGTGTTTTCAACTTAAATAATCATTTAAAAATTGATTAAAATCAATTTTCTATGTAAAATTCCAACAACCCCTGACATGAATGATATATATTTTTTTTTATGCAAATGACTATATAGACACTAAAGAGAGTTTAAGCGAAAAGCTAATGCATTGGGATAGAGACTTTATAGGTTTGAACCTTTCGTAGTGGAATATTATCGAATTTAATTCGCTAATCAGTTAACGTGACATCTTGAATTGTCTGATATAAACCAAGATAATATTACCCTTACAATAATAACCTCCCTAACATTTCCAAGTTCTTACAATTGTGTTCATTTTGACCTTGAACAACTCTTTGGTTTTATAAATGATTTAGAGAATTCAAGCCTTATAACATCTTCATAGAAGTGGCTCACTTCATAATTAAATAGGTGATCTCCTATTAAGAGTAGCTGTTAAATCCCACTTGTTTGTCCAAGATATATGAATCATTAAAAAATTATCTTAATCTAAAACATTATGTAGATAGCATTTTTCATATCATAGGAATGTGTAGGATTTAACTCCCAAGTGCTAATTAAATCTTCATAATCGAGTTGTCCTATTGAATCAAAATCTTGGGATCTCCAGTCGCAAGATTGGGTCATCATTACAAAAACCCTTATGTAGTAGAATTTAAGCACATCACCTTCAATATGTAATATACTTGATCTCTTGATAAACCTTTTCTTAGTAGATCCACGAGTTTACACTATTTGAGATCAGTTGCTTTATGGTATTAAGTCTATAACATATATGTCTAGACTTACAATAATACGACATATTATGTAACTTATTAAATATAGCTAGCTAACACAATTTATTCATTTAATAGACACATAATCCCCAACTAAGAAACCATCTCATAAATATATGAAGCCACATGCTTTTATCTGACTTTATCTAAAGCTGTACCATATTCCAATTGACAATTTGTTTTGAGGATTTCTCACATCACTACACTAGCCATAGTAAAACAATTTTACTAATGGATTTTTGAATCATTGATAAATCATTATCAACTCAACACAATTCAATTTATGAATGTTATTCAAATATTTCAATACTCTAATTTCATATCCAATACTATAACACTACTAGAAAATGCAGTTTCAGCTATGGAAATTACCATTGCTAAAGGCCATTCTTCCATCGATAAACCTACTTACCGATGGAAATGTCCCGTCAACACATACCATCGGTGAAAGTCGTGCCGATAATTTTTCCTTGGCAACATAACCATCGGTGATTACCGACAAGTTTACCTTCAAATACATATCCATCAGAAATACCGATAAATTTGAATGGATTTTATTAATGTCAAGTTTAGCGATGGCGTAGTTCGAAGGAAATTTCCGATGAATTTTTTCATTTCTATTTCCGATGGTAAAATAATATGGATATTTTCATTTCTATTTCCGTTGGCAGTTTACCTACAATATTTCCTTCGAAAATTTTCATTGGTAATATACCTACAGTATTTCTTAATTTCTAATTAAAATTTCTTACGAAAATAAATTCCAATGCAAATTTGCTTACATTTTTAAGAAAAATAAATTAAATTGTTATATTTATTTATTACTCTTATGAATTTAAAATATTAGAATATACACAAAATAATACAGAATTAAAAGTAATTTGGTTTCAATTCTTCATTTCATAGATTTAAACAACAAAAAAATTTACAATAATTACTACCAACTTGCATTCAACAAAAACCTTCTTAGCATGCATCAAATTGTATCCCTTGGAACATATAACAAAATAACAAAAATATAGTTGATAGGTCAACTACTATAGACATTATCGAGCCCTTGAAGATCATTGTGGGAGTTTAATGATGACATTAAAGAGGTTGCATTCCATTGATCTTACTCATGATCATTTTTTCGAACTTTATATGTTTCCTCCATCTTCATGCCTCTTTTCTTCCATTTGTTTTTCGAATTCTATACGCTCCCACCTCACCTCTTCTATCTCTCAACACATATAATCATTTTCCTTTGTTAGCATATCAATCTTCTCGCAAGCATTGTGAAGCTGCTCTTTTAAACTAACATCTCCATCTTCATACTCCATTAATGGAACAAACTTAGATCTAGAGGATGTACTTAAAGCCGATAGGGAAGTACCAAGACCATACAAACTGCCGCCTTTACTTGGGCCTTGGGTTGCTTCATACCACAATTCAATATGAATCCCAAGTTGTTATAATAGCTCTGAACCATGCTTTACCTCCATAGAAAGCTCATACTTTTCCTACAAAAATAAATATGTCATAATCTACGCTATATGAAACATGTAATACAAATATATTTTTTATATACTTACACAAACAAGTCGCGATTTATTATCAACATATTCTCCTTGTCCCTTGTTTTGCTTATGTACACGTTTGAACAGCTCTGAAGCATGTGGTGGTCGACCTAATTCTTTGTGCTATAAACCAACAACAAATATATCAGAATAGATCATACATTCACTAAGTTATCTATTAAACAACTAAAGTAAGCAAAAACATACACATTTAATTAGTTGTGTATCGAAAACATTCGAAGGGACATACCATGTTATGTTCGTGCGCGACAATTGTTATCGAACCGGATGTGTACTTAGTCACTGTTCCTAATTTATGCGTAAGCCAATTATCATGTCCAGATTTGGACTTCTTCTTCCATTCATCGTTGTTCCATTTTTTTCTACAAGCTCGTTCCAATGCTCAGGGCTTAACTACTGTGGTCCATGTCCCTTCGAATCAGCCACATCTTTAGAACCATTTTTCTTCTTTGCATCTTCTCTAGCCTCACAAAATATGTCCCTAAGTCGAACCTTCGAGGCTGGTAACCATACCGCCTTCACCTCCTCCTGCTTTTCTACATCCCAAGTGTATTCATTCTAATATAATAACAATAATTACACGAGAAATAAATCAGTAATAAGAAACATAAAAATGTAAATTTTTTTATAACCGGTCACACGAATGAGCAATTATTTGTTCTGCACTTAGTTTAGCTTTATTATAAAAGGTTCATTAGATTTTTGCTAGTTTAGCAAAACTTGACATACTTGCATTGGACAACATATAGAAAAATCTTTATGTGCATGTGATTTATCTTAGTCTCTTAAGTTGCGTAAGTGTGCATTTGTTGTGGATCTTATCAGTAAAAGTGTGTGTGTAAATGGAAATTAAAGACAAACATCTTGTGAATAAACTTCTGGGTAACCAAACTGCCATTGCCAACAATTTAAAACCGCAAAATTCAAAAACCACCATTCTAGATCAATAATTTAATAGTAAGAGAAGAACATGGGCTAGAGGGAGGAAAAACTGAACACACCATGTTAGTATTGTCATCTCTGTAAGTCTCAATTTTCACCAACACCACATTAGAATCCTACTAAACCACTGTTGCTCAAAGTTACGATGCTTCAAAAGGGGTCGGATAGGATAACAAGTAATTGGACAATCTATTCTACTACCACCTGAATTTCTAGATGAAACTCATTCACAGGCAAAACACAAAATAAATATGACTCCTCATAACATCATGATATTAATTACATTTTGAAATCTGACCAAATTTCACAACTTAAACACACAAAAATTCCAAGAAATTTCATTTGGAATCCAATATATACATAAAGGAGAGAACTAACTAGTGCTATTGAAATTTCTGATGCTTCAAAAGGGGAATGATATGATAACTATGATGCATCAATAGATTTTATAACACAATTTGTACAATGAATGGTAAAAAAGCCTCAAATTGTTTCCAGAAGAGAGTTATTGTTGCTGGTACTGTACGAAAGGTTGAGTAAGGCCCTCCAAGATAAGCCTTCATCGTAGCACTAATGTCACGTGATGCAAATACGATAATAGAACTGCATTGGAAAGAAAAAAAAAGGATCAAAGTGAACAAATTACAGAGCTTGTGAAATGCTTGAACTAGACGACTTGATGTTGCAGAAATACTGAACTAATAGCACAGAATTGTAGAAAAAGAAGGTTTAAACCAGACGACTTAATGTTGTCTTTTTTAAATAATTTTGCTCCATTTTGATCAATCTATTTAAAACTAAAAAAAGAACTAAAAAACGGACATTATTACAAAAACTAAAAAATCATTAACAATGTGGTTCTTATTTTACTCCATTAGCACATATCATAGAATTATTATATGTTACAGAAAATGAAGGAAATAATCAACAAAAAATGCAGACTTACTTATTTTTAACCCATTCTAAGATAATCCTTCCTGAGCCATCTACATAGACATTTGTGCCTTGGTTGGGACCCCTTGTCCTTCCAATAGAACAACCGTCTTCCTCCTCAGTAGACCCACTAATTTTCCTTTCAATAGACCTACATTCTTCTTCCTCAGTAGAAAGTGATGGTTGAGACCCATATTGATCCCACTCTTCGTCTTCCTCATCTTTTAGTTTGTGAGACTGACGTTCGGAGGGCCATTGTACTGTAGAAATCTTCTATTCAATAGGGTTAGAGATATAGATAAACTCTTCACATATATGAAAGGGAAGAAATACAGATTTTTCAATAGTTTTGAAAAGTTTAAAGTGTATATGTTGGGGAAGCTTTATATATATCTAGAGATTGAAACACTTTTAAGATAATGGAGGGAATACACAAAATTTGGGAGAGAATTGTACAAAAAAATCGGGAGGGAGAATTTTAGGGATTTGATACAGTGAAAATCTGGACTGAATTTTTTGGAGTGAAAAATATAAAGGACGAGGGGTTCTATTCAATGTACGTCAAATTTGCAATTGGAAAATAATTCTATCATAAAGGTTCTTAGTAGCGTCTAGGCGCCTTTTTTCTTAAAAAAAAAATTGCCAATGGCGCCTAGGTGCTGGTTTTGTAAAGATTTTTCAAAAGGTTTTGCAGATGGCAATTTGCTCCCAAGATTCGAGTCTTGAGTTTTTAAGTCCTTTTTTCTCCTGCAATTTTGATCCTTTAACTTTTAATTTCAACCAGTTGAACCCGTAGTATCTTCAAACATCGTTCAGTGGTCTGAATCAACTATTGAAAAGTTTCAATTTAATTCCCAAACTTTTGATTTCAACATTTTCACTTCTCTTTTCCAATTTAGTTTCAAATCATCGAGTTTCACATAATAAACGAAATATACAATAAATTAGGATGTAATTAATCAAAAGAACTATTAAATGTCTATATTTTTAGGCTCGAATAAGTGTATTTTATACACTTATGAAATCATATTAAAATAAAGTGACCATTAAGTTAAAAAGATTAAGAAACGATGAAATTAACTAGATGAAAAATATTAATTCTCTGATTTAACATTTTGAGAATATTCAATCATATTAACGTAACGATGTGATAGGACATTATATTAAAGGTTATCATTTAGATGTAAGATGAATAGCATACGAATTAACCCACCATCTTGATCATACGTACGAGGATCGCTATAGAACTTTTGTTGTTTAATTCTAGTCTAAAGAAGATTGAATGAGTTTCATGTACAAATCAAATTAAAATAATGTTACGGTTAAGTTAAAAAGATTAAGAAACAATGAAATACATATTCTATTTTTAGATAAATAATTTAAGACTTGCAGCCATGTCCCAATCATTCAAATGATGAAAGACTAACGTGAGATTAGCATAAAATAAATTCATAATGAACATTCTATTAAAATGAACCAGCAGAATTACTTTCCAAACTAAACTATTTAAGCAGAAAATGGATTCACAAATAAGCTTCAAAAGTAAGTAAATGAAGCTCATATAAGCAGAATGAAATGAGAAGGATTAATAGATCTCTTATCTAGTCGAAGAAATAAAAAATCAAAATATAAACAACCGATAATGTGAATTAAGCACTACACACCTGTTGTATAAAATTCAAACAAAACTTGAAATATATTTCTTCCAACAGTTAATCCAGTTCTTGGCTTCCTGTAGTGATGCAAATTACAGCATTTTTATATACATTTAACAGAAGTTTAATATCAACATATCACCAAGACACTAATAAGGGAATTTTGTTGCTTAAAATTCAAACAAAAGTTGAGATATATTAGCTCTTACTAGAATTAGATGTAATCACTGAATTATTAACTTTGAAGTATTATGTGCACAGAAAATTTACTTGAATGCCAGCATTTTCTTCAATGAGTGTCTCCTTCATTTGAACTAGATGTCAAATTATCATCACCATTACCATAGTCATCTTGCACATTTTCTTGAAGAGCTGGTACTTCTTTAGGCACAACATCTTCTCGCACTAAATTTTGAACTAGTTTGAGATGTCAATGAGGAACAGGTTGCTAACTAGAAAGTGGTCGATCTTCTTGAAATGCAAGTTCTACCCACACATTACACTCTTCATTCTCTGATATGATTCTCTGTATATTGGTAACATTTATTGCTTTTGTTTTAACAACCGCCCACCAACCAAGTCTATCTCTGGCCTTCGTAGGGAAACTCGTGTAATATACTTGTTGAGCTTGATGAGCAAGTATAAAAACATCATCTGTAACTATTTTTTTATGATTAATCTCGACAAGACCAAATCTATGATGCACACTAATCCCACTGTCATTGTCAAACCAATCACATTTGTTTAAAGTAAGCTTTTTTCTAGCTACTCCTACATATTCAAGTTCCAGTATTTCAATTATCAAACCATAGTAGTCAGATTATAGTCATTATGACAGCTTCCTAATACGCAAACACCACTAAAGTATGAAACTTAAAACCGTTTACAAAGTATCCGTTGTAATATCTAACTATACGAGATGGAACCAAAGCCATAGCTTTTATATGAAGATCAACTATGTTGTTATCATCCAAAACCCAAAGATAAGTTATCACTGGCTGTAGAACATCCGTTTAGAAAATACTTTGTCAAAATAGTAAAGATATTATTTAAAACATTAGTTACATATTCCCTCAACCAACAAGAAAAACGTTCATCACGTAAACGATCAAGTTGTGCCTCAAAAACTTGGGGATAAACCATTCTCATACGTTTATAGAACTCCCTATACAATAACGAGAGACTGTATAAGCAACTACTTGTGCCATAAATATGTAAAGGTACTCATAGTATAACTAGACCTACTTACTCGACAAAAGGTGCGACTTCTTCGCAATTCAAGAGAACATAAAGTGTAGCAACCTTGAATTCCTTATCTGTCATTAATCTACAGCTAGAATGTTGGGTACCAAGTGGTCGTCCAGGCGTGCTAAAAATTGATAGACATCCTTTGTGATCGAAAAACCCTCCGTCATCATTCCTTGGTACACGATTCAATCTTGTTTAAATATTTTTCTCAAAATATAGTGAGCAAAATGTTGATGTTTCCACTACAAGGTATGCCTCTACTATATACGCTTCAACATGAGCTCGATTTTTTACCTTTTTTTCAAGTGGTGTAGAAACCTGTAGTATAAGTATTAAAATATATTTTCATATTTAATGTTAGAAGATGATAATATAAGAAGTTGGTACCACTCAAAAGGATACATCCAACGATATTGTACAAGACCTCCAACTTTAGCTTCATATGCTAAGTGAATAGGCAAATGTTCCATTGAATCAAAAATGATGGAGGGAAAATCTTTTCAAGCTTGCACAATGTTACAACAATGTTTTGTTCTAAATTTTTATATCTTTCAACATCAAAACAGTAGAGCATATATCTCTAAAGAAATGACTAATTTCAGTTAAAACTTCCCAAATTGGTTTAGGCAATACATCTTTAAATGCAATTGGGAGCAATCTCTGCATAAAAATGTGACAATTATGGCTCTTCATTCCATAGAATTCACAATCACATTTGATGCACTGTGCAATGTTTGATGCATAACCATCAGACATTCTTAATTTTTTAATCCATGTGCAAAATTCTCGTTTCTGCTCCTTAGGCAGGCTATAAGCAACCTTCGACATATATAATTTTCCTCTTTCATCTTCAAATAGATGAAGCTGGGAATGATTACAATAAAGCTCTAAATCGTTTATGGCCTTGAAATTGTCTTTTGTTTTTCCTTTTATATTCATGATTGTGTTGAATATATTATCAAATACATTCTTTTCGATGTGCATCACATCTAAATTGTGTCGAATGAGATTCGTATGCCAATAAGGTAACGCCCAAAATATGCTTTTTTCCAGCCAATTATGGCTACAACCAAAACTTTCTATGTCTTGTCTCTTACAAAATTTTCCTCTTGAAATGTCTGGAAGGTTCTCAACTATAATTCGCAACTCATCACCAGTTGGCCGATGTAGTGCCTCATCCTTTTCAACTCTACCTATATAGAACTTGTCTCGTTGTTTTCTAAAAGCATGTTTGGGTGGCAAGAATCTACGATGGCAATCAAAAAACGACATCTTTTCTCCATTTGAAGTGTAAATGATTTAGTTTGACCCATACAATAAGGACAAGACTTTAAACCGTGTGCACTCCATCCAGACAACATACCATATCCCGGAAAATCACTAATTGTCCACATCAACGCTGCTTTCATATGAAAATTCTGCTTTGTATGCATGTCATATGTTATAGCACCTTCATCCCACAATATTTTTAGTTCATCTATCAGAAGACGTAAATAAACATCAAGGTTTTTTCCAGGACTCTTCGGTCCCGGGATAACCATACTCAAAAACATATTATCTTGTTTCATGTACATTCAAGGTAGTAGATTGTACATAGTCATTATAACTTGCCAACAAGAGTACTGCACATCAGACATGGTAAAAGGATTAAATCCATATGTGCATACCAAGACATACACTATGTGGATCGAGGCTGAAATGAGGATAAGTTTGATCAAAGTGCTTCCATGCCTCACTATGTACGGGATGTGACATTTCATCTTGCGTTAATTGGTTCTTTCAAATCGAAATCAAGTGCTATGATGTATGCCTTGACATATACGACCTTTGAAGCCTAGGGGTTAAAGGTAGATATCGCAGCTATGCCTTGATCGAGATACATTCACTTTATACCTGGACTACTACACNTTCATCTTGCGTTAATTGGTTCTTTGAAATCGAAATCAAGTGCTATGATGTATGCCTTGACATATACGACCTTTGAAGCCTAGGGGTTAAAGGTAGATATCGCAGCTATGCCTTGATCGAGATACATTCACTTTATACCTGGACTACTACACTTAGGACATTGTGTCACGTTCTTTGTTTCTCTTTGGTACAATATGAAATCATTAATACATGCATTGATCTTCACTACTCCAAGGACAAGACTAGATAACATTTTCTTCATTTTATAAAATGTTACTTCTAACTGGTCACCTTCCAATAAAATTTCCTTAATTATGGACAACGTGCAATCATAACTAGTTGTAGGCATATTAGATTCAGATTTCAAATTCAAGAGTCTTGCCATTGTCGAAATTTTGGTATGCTTACTACCAGGGCCGGCCCTGAGGCGAGGCCAATGAGGCCCGCGCCTCAGGCCCAAAAGTGGAGGGGGCCTATTTTTTGGCCCCCAAATTT